>VZTV01017105.1:7814-22461 GCA_013400875.1 Anhinga rufa | reverse complement strand
TACAAAACAACCATTTAGCATACTGAGACAACAATCATTAAGAACCTCATAGGAAGTTCCACGCGATTGATCTAATCAGAACTTATGTACCTTTATAAAAAGAAACCAGAACACTGAAAAATGACAGTTCAAGAACTAAACGCACACACACACACACTACTGGGAGTAACAGAATCCCTGAACTCCAGTTCTGCAATCAGTTGCGGCTACCCACACTGACTCACTACTAAGTCAGCGACCTCTTTTTCTGCTGAGACATTATGGTATCAATGACTTCAACACAGTACTCAAATCCATAAACAATTGCAAGCCATTGTTTTTGCTACTTTAATTCCACAACAATCAGTCTAATGGTAAGGAATTCTTCTGCAACTACCAAACAAATTGAGCAGGTCAGAAAAATTAATCAGCCACAGCAATGCACTTACCACCTTTAACATTTGCAATTATGCCAAAGCAGTCACTAATTTAAGACAAAGTTAGGCACACTGTTTTAAGCAGATATTGTAATTTAAAAGGAAGCTTAAGGGACACCCTTGTCAACTAATTTCTGTTACTCACAGAACTTAAGAGGGAAGTTTGAGCTCTCACCCATTCTTTTTCATACTTGAGTAACCTTGTCCCCAGCTAGTGAAATGAGTCACCAGATGATTGGATAACTGTAATTCCTCACTTTAATTTCTGTCACTTTTATTCAATTATTTCACAACTCTTCTTTCTGTAAAGCCAAGCTGACTCCAGACTTTAAGGTCACACCTTCTCAAGAGTTAAAGCTTACCAGTCTTACTACAGGCAGACAACAGAGCATTGTACTACCTTGACTTTGCCATTTTGCCTTCCTGAAATGATCATGCTGCTGAAATAACATTGTTCCATATAAGAGAGTCAGAAACTCTTTTAATTAAGATGCAAAGCTCTTAAGACTATGGCATTTTATGCTAGAAAGTTTATTTTCAGAAAGATTAAATGTAAAGTTTATTTAAAATTAAAAATAAAAAATAAAATTGGCAAAACCCAGGTAAAAACCCCACAACCTTAGCCTTTCCCTTCACATTACTGCCTTACAAACAAAACAATCAAAAAAGCCCTGAACCCCTCCCCCCTACCCCCAAAAAAGCTTGAACAAGCTTGCTGATGTCCAGCCCAGAAAAGGGAATCAGGCTAACTCAGGAACCATCTGGAAGAGATAGTAAGTATTTTATCTCACTTCCTTGATCAAGCCAGCATGCTAGCTTTCACATCATGAGAGTCAACGATTAGATTATGTTAGCTCTTAAGAAAATTCTGTTTCAGTGATTCCCAAGCATACTTCTTCACCATGATTTTTCAAATGGAAGTTAAAAAATAAAAAAAAAAGTAAATTGTGAAATCATCTCTTACATCAGATTACCTCAACTATGACGGTCTGTTAATGTGCAGAAGTGTTGCAATCCACGTTATAGGTTGCATATTTCAAAACAATTCAAAACTTTCAGTTAGTGTAAAACACAGTTACTTCTTACAGACAATTTCACTTCAAAAATTATATCTGTAAAGCAAAGACACACCTGCCTTACAGTCATGCCCAAGATTATCTCTCCTTTGTGCTGCCCAAGATTCTGTTACTCCTTATCTAAGCTTTTAAGGATTAAAAATCTGTACAGAAGTTGTAACCATTAAGGGTGCATCCACAGTTGTCAGTGGTGTCGCCATTGTGCAATGCTCATTAAAAGCTCTGGTTTACATTCACTCCAGGATATTTAGCTCCACTCTTCTGGATTCCTATTCAATCCATTCTATGTCTTCAACTGTCATATTGGCCTTTGGAATTTGGTGCTAGAATGGCTCCTAAGAGTCACAAAAGTATGGTGAAACAGACCTGGGGAGTAAGCCTATTGCACAAAGATTCATTGACATAAGGCAATTCTACTTATTTGACAATGAAGTAGCTGATCAAGTGCCTCAGTTTATAGTCCCATAGGGGAAAGGAAAATACAGTGAAGTGAGGGGCACAGCAATAATCCCATGTACTTCCTTACACCCTGCACCTCTCAGAGCCACCTTGCATTCCGAGACTGTATTTTGGGATGCATGTAAGCAGCAGCATAATTTGACCAACTTCTTTGGTCATTTGTTCCCCGAATATAAGAACAAAAAATGGGTGGGATGAGGAAAACTCTTCTTTTGGCAGCAATCTCAGTTTAAGACTATATCTTACTGCACTTGGATTAACTATAAGGGACAAAGAATAAAAAGCTCTGAGCTATTATCCTCTCCTCTTAAAGGACTGTCGTGTGCCTGCCTACTCTTCTCATTACTTTCCCCCTCCCCATGAGGGTTTTGTCTGTGGATTTTTTACAAAACATGGCTGCGGGCACACTTCCTCCCTCCCCTCATTCTTTACTGTGAGATACCAAGATGCAAATGTATCATGACAAAACACTTCCTTTTTCCTTGGTCCCTAAAATCTGGTTTCTCTGCTTCCATAGATGGTTCCCTAAATTTCCGCCTCCATTGTATTTTTTTTCACTAACACATTATGTCTAGCCTAGGGCTTCCATGTAAGTTGCAACATTTTCAAGTCCATGTTTACAACACTTTCAAGTCTGAGTATCACAAGTAATATTTATTGTATGCATATCCTTTTAGGCTCAAGAAGTCAAGTAGCATGTCTTTCTAAAATTATTTCTCTCATTCCCATCATGCCCATTTTTGTAGTGCTGACCATACAAAGACCACAGAGATTTTATAGCAAATATCTTCCTTTAAGTAACAAAGCCAGAGTTTTTTGACATTCATCAAAAGTTATAGCTTTGGAGTCGGCAAAGAGTAAATCTCACTATATTTTCATGTATGCAGCATTAGTACACAGATGTGTTTAGAGAAAATTAATGTTTTATAAAGTTGTTGCATGTTAACCCTGGTAGGCAGCTGAGCCCCACCGAGCCACTCACTCACTCCCCCCCAGTGATAATCAGAAGGGTAGAAGAAAGAAAACTTGTGGGTTGAGATAAAGACAGTTTAATAGATAAAGCAAAGCTACACACATAAGCGAAGCAGAATAAGAAATTCATTCATTTCTTCCCATCGGCAGGCAGGTGATCAGCCATTTCCAGGAAAGCAGGGCTTCATCATATGCAATGGCTACTTGGCAAGACAAACACCATAACTCTTAACCTACCCCCTTCCTCCTCCTTTCCCCCAGCTTTTATTGCTGGTATGGAACATCACTTGGTATAGGACATCCCTTGGGTCAGTTGGGGTCAGCTATCCTGGCTGTGTCCCCTCCCAGCTTCTTGCGCACCCCCAGCCCACTCGCTGGTGGGGCAGCGTGAGAAACATAGAAGGCCTTGATGCGGTGTAATCACTGTTCAGCAATAACTAAAACATCCTTGTTATCAACACTGTTTTGGTCAAAAATCCAAAACACAGCATAGCATGAGCTACAGTGAAAAAAAATTAACTCTGTCCCAGCCAAAACCAGTACAAAAATCAAACTTTTTACAAATAAAAATGTATAGGCTATTGCCTACTGATATCCATCTCCAATTTCTCACTGCTTACCACTGCATCCAGGAATTCAATGCATCTTTTCAAATCTGGTCTGGAATCACAGAACTGTCTGAAGAGAAGTCTTCCTATCGGCTGTTTGTCACAAAGCTGGTTATAGTCTCTTTCTGAGAAAGAAATAATAAGTAAATATCTTTATTTGTTTTCATCTTTGTCATAGTATGGTCCTTTCTCCCATTTGAGATTAGGTCAGAAAAACATCACTAAAATGTAAAGACTGTACACTAACATCTTTAGCAAAAACATCAAAAACACACAATGATCCCAAAGAATAATGAAACACTCACTTCCAGACACATTTGTCTCTAATAGACTATCAAATTTATTAAAAACACATTGAATAATATGGTTAAGTTTCATTTAGGTTGGGGGTAGAAAGCAACAATACTGTGAAATAGCAATCCCAAAGCAGACAAGATTGTTTGGAAAGAAGGAATACAATATAATAACAGAAGAGGTTAAAATATCATTACAAGACATTAAGAAAAAAAAGTGAAATATATTACCACGTTGTTCAAATTATAACATGATTCCTTCTTCTAATTCATGGCTTTGTAAATTTATCTTTTAGGACAGTTTCCTTTAACAAACAAGGAGCTGTGTGATACAGCTTTCATCTTCCCATAAATTCTCTCACATTAAAAGTCTAACAGCTTTTTTAGCTAATTAGCATTCAGAAACAAGACGGAATCCTTTCAGTTAACACCACCAAACTATTACCCTTCCTTCTCAAAAAAATCAGACACACCATTCTACAGGACACCTACCTATTGAGCATCTAATACCTTCACAATGACTAACAGGTGGCAACTTCAGCATCTCTTTCCATTTTTTACTACGCCCACTCCGTTTGCCTAGAAGAAAAATATGAGTAATGTAAAATACAATACTATGTCAGAATAAAATTAAACATAACATGAACATGAAATTAGGTCACTTCTGCACAGATCTGTCAGACTGCTTTTCATGCCTAGAAAGAAACCCATCTACAGGGATATCCAAACCAATAACAAACTTGATACAGAACTTTTATATGAAACACTAGCAAATGCAGGAAAGTCTTTGGCAAGACAAATATTTTGCATTTTGTCTGTGCATTCAGAATATCTCTACAGAGACAAGGCAAATATCTAGGTATTCTGAAAATTACAAACAAAACTGAAACATCAAAGACAGAAACTAAAAAGATCTGGGAATTATCTCTCAACCATATTAAGAATGGAAGATGTTAAAGTTGAGTAACAAAATACAGAGAAAAAAGTTCTTAAACACATTTTTGTGCAATCAAGTTGTACATAAATATTCTGTTTCTTTTTTAAGGGCAGTGATAATAATAAGAGTAGACCCCGCTAATAAATGAGTGGCATTGCTCAAATACACACCATCTATTCTAGACTATAGGAGGGTACAGGATATCAGGAAGAACTTCGCTGTTGTAGAATTCAGATCTTTCCAATGCTTTGGATTTCACAGCACTAGTATTAAACTGATTTTAAAAAACTACTCCAGCATTTTTCCCATTGTTTCTCAAAAAATATATCTGTGCTCCATTTTTCTATGTTAAATTGGAATTTTAGCACATTACTTTGGTCTGAAGAAGCCAATTCCATTTCCAGAAGATATGCATACTTATCAAAAAAGCAGAGAGAGATACAGGAACATACATATATTTTTAATTGCAAAACATTTCAGCGGAAGAGTAATTTTTGTGCTGCAAAGTATTTTAAAGGAAGATTTTACTAACTGATACGGCCTGATGCATTTCCACATAACAGAACAGTAGCAAAACTGTAAAGAAACTTTCTAACCGTACCAAAGCTGTATGTGCCGTTAACCACAATGGGAGAGAAAGGAAGGGAGTTACCCTCTGTAACCCGAATAGAAACCAAGCAGCAAACAGTACTCAACTCTTTCAGAAATAAATCGTTAGAGAGAAAGGAACTAACATCTTCAGAATAATAAAATATATTAAAAAAAAAAAGACCTCTTCATTCAAACATACAGCTTCTTGCACAGTTCCACCATTGCAGTCAGAGCAGTCCCAGCTTAGTGTATCTTAGCTCTTATCAAATCTACATTATCTTTGCTGACAGGAACATTCACATCTCATGTGCTGCTGCAAAAAAACATTCTCAACTGTAGTATCACTAGAAAAGTAAAAAATAAGGAATACAAAACCTTAAAAAGCTGGCTTGCAGAGATTCCTTGGACTGATACCTACTCTCTAAAAACCTTCTCCTGCACTTTATTTCCTAATGTTGCTTTGTAAATCATTTGCCTTCCAAAATATTTTTCAACACATATATATCAAATCTATTCCCCCCCCTCATATTTCATGCAGTACCAGAACTAATCATGAAGCTGTAATTACCAGCATCATTAAAACAAACTCCCACTATTTTAACAAACTTTTTTTGATGTTAAAAATAAGTTGAATATATGCTTAAAGAAAATCAAACCACACAGAGCAGAGATGCATATCTAACAGAACTGAACACGAACAAAATCAAGGTATACTAGCATAGATAGCCTGTACACATACATCGAATAGAAAAGGGCTGGGTAGAGATTGCTAAGGGATTATGAAAAACAAGGGACAGAAGCATCAACCTAATTTCTAACCATGCAGCTGAAAAATATGCTAAGCTGCAAGGTCCACAGAAGTAAAATTTCTTCTGTTAGAAACTGCTCAGGAAAACTTATTTGTGCATGACACAGTACAATCAATATTGACCAAGAATGATAAACTGACCCAAATTCATACTGTAATGCTTTTTGGAAAAAGTAAAACTGAACTGTGATATACACCCAGTATATGATCTTCTGAAGCACAGTCAAAGGGGGAAAAAAAAAAACAAAACAACAAAAAAACCAACACCAAACAAAACCCAGACCAAAAAAAAGCAGGATCACTGGTGCATTATACTTCAAGTCCAACACAAGAAATCTGCTGCATTTTGCCTCAAGTATTTGGCCAGTTACTTATGATGTGACCATTATGAACTTCACTTTACAAAAAAGAGACCACATGCTAGAACGTAACTGAATTCACCATCCTATAGAAATCAATAAAGACTACAGATAATTTATTAATGATACACAAATATCAAGTGCTTAGGAGTATCAACTAAATCAACATGCTCTCTCTCTTCTCTGAATTGATTGTTTTTACATTTACAGCAAATGCACAGAAAAAGTCTTTATGTCCCAATAATGTAAAGAGAATGCATGACCTACATCACTTACAGATAAATTGACCATTTCTGGTAAAAGTTGTGGGAGGAGGCCAATTTGATTGTCATATTATTCCCTAATTGCAAAATCCTTTTCCACTTCTGAGGCAGTTTAAAAGAAGTATCAAATCAAATTATAATAGTTGTGGTTGGTAAGTGTCTTAATATTGATTTCAGAGCTTCTATTCTGGATCTCACTCTAAGATACTTCAGATAAAATTCTTCCAGAAAGACCAACAGCTTACTTTCCAACACAGCAGCAACAAAGCCATTACGTTAATCTGCTTTATGATTGACCTATGTGGTTCAGATGAATTACCACTTTTGCCTCTTTCAGATGTAATTGCTTGCTAGAACAATGTCCAACTTGACACGACTCATCTTTTACAAAGAGAAGGGTGGATGCAGCAATACACCATTACAGTGAGGAAACACTGCAATTACGTTTTCAGGTACATGAGAACCTTCCCTTCTTCTCCTCCCCAAATTAATTCTTCAGAGTTAGAATTACAGCATTTACCTCTTTACACGTTTTCACTTCTTAACAGGATATGTACTAAATTCAATAAGGTCATTGCATTAGAATATGGTATGGGAAAGATGTTTAGATGCTTTCATTTTTCAACTCTTTTTAAACTTCAAAGAAACATTTGAAAAACTTATGTAAGACAAGGTGGTTGGCTCATTCATCAGTAAAAACACAACTAGTTGCAAAAAAAAGAAACCACTGTGGCAAAACAAAGCAATCTGGTGTAGAAACAGTTAGACACATAAGAGTATTTTTCAAGTCATTTGATGGACTTCCCGCAGACGCAGCGATCTTCCTAACAGGCAGGATTTGTATCATGACTCTCATTTCACTGAGCACAATGTTCACTGAACATTATTAGTCAGTCTTCCTTGAGACAGAAAACTTGGATTCTGTCCTACGGAATGAAAATACTGAGAAGCATCACATTATCTTTGGCTAATAAACGTACACAGACTCTATGCAGCAAGATTCAGTGGCTACTACGCTGACACTGAGATTCTGCCATTGAGTTGTTCAGGGACCTCTGTGCTTCAGCTTTCCTGCCTGTAAAGGGCAAGCAACATAACTCTCTGGCTGAGAGGCGCGCAGCTACAAGGCATTAGGGGTGCACGATTGCTACAACATTATTCTTGCAAAACTGATTCCACAAACCAGATTGTCAGATACCAGCTAAGAAATTCATACTAGACCACACCCAGATAAGCTCTGAAAGCATAAAACTGCAACAAGACGACGACCTACGGCATGCCTTTAACTGTATAAGTCAAACAATTGGTTCAATGAAAAATGCAAAAGTATCGATGCAGAAGCTCTACATGATCAACACTGAGATGCATGAGAATAATCCAGGCACATACATGTTCTTATAATACATCTTTCCCACAGCAGAGAAAGTTGCAGGCAAGTTTCCTAACAGATTTTAAACTTCTTTAAACTTTTAAACCTCTCCTACTTCCAGCCGCATTTTCCTTCAAACCTCTCACGATAAGGATTAAAACCTTTCACTGAAAAATCAAAACACTCCTGTTTAACTATGGCCTTATGCTACAAAGACATTTGTAAACACTGCCCAAGTTCACGCATACTCTCACTTAAGGAAGGCTGTCATACTTCCAGTTTCAGACACAGCTCGTACCATACTGCTTTGTGGGGTCTCTGCAACCTTCTCCGTTGCACATGAAGTGTATTTTTTGACATCTTAGTTCCTTGAAAAACAAGCCTGGTCACATGTTAACACTAGACTTAACAGAGTGGCATCTCTTTTATATGGAGAAAGATTTTTTCCAGAAGTATACTACATATAATCTGGCTGGCTCTCGACATGTTTACCAGAATCACCTAGCTAGAAAATTCAGGTTTCGGCCCAAGGTAGGCACCTAACTCCTCAGCATTATAAAGGCCAAGGCACTTCTGAATGCAAACAGAAGCAAAAATGCAAGCAGTTCAATAAACAAACACATAAAAGACACCTATAGATTACAGATTGTTATGGCATTTTTAAGATAATATTCCACACACTCCTGGATTCAAGCGCCTAGAGCTGGACTTCAGCTGGAGCCCTCTCGCTCATCTGACTGTTGGAGCAGTAACACTGTAAGCAGTTAAAAACCCCAGGTATCTATGTGAACGTTTGTGCAGCTTGTTTATATGCACAATCATTTATTGTTCCCACAGCTATAACCACTTGAACAACTGGTTCTTCACATCGGCTCTATATACAATTCCAGTAATCATGAGCACATTTAAGAATGTTAGTGCATACATGCTGAACAGCTTCTGCACCTCTTCAGAAATTAGGTATGAAAGTCTCATATCAGCTTAAGTAATCTGAGCCAGAATTTATTAACCTACTCTTGCAGTCAAACAATTTAACATCTGTGTATACATTTCATGATACGTCTATAACAACAACTTAATGAACAGGATTTACTGGAGAAAAAAAACATGATACGTCTATACAAAACATGATACTTCTATAACAACTTAATGAACAGGGTTTACTAGAGAAAAAAAAAACAACAGTAAGAAAACACCAATTTTACAGATGAGTCCTTGACAAACAAGGATTTTTTTTATCATGATGGTACATCATGACTGCAACAGATAGAAAAGAAGTAAAATTCCTTTAAGTAGATTGTGAAACCTCTAGTTATAATTGCCACGTTTGAAATAAGCAAAGCAGCAGCATGTATCAATAACTAGACCTCTCATGTTGTGTTTATTTAGTAAATGTAATTATTTAGATTCCAACATGCCCACATGCATTCTTCTTACAGTTCATTAAATAAAGGACAAAAAGGCAGACATTGTGCATAATTCTGTACAAACACAGGAAGACATGCTTCCTGCCACAATGAGTTTACAGCAATTTAAAGCACAATGCAATAGGGAGTGCAATAGAACTTAGGAGGCAAATAAGGGAAGAAGAGACAAAAATAACAGCAACTGCAAAAACTCAGGGCACTCTCACGTTAAAATTCCTATTTGCTGCCGGTGAATAGACTTTCTGGGTATGAGTGTGCCTTGGTTTCCCATTTGTCCATACTCCTTAAATAATTAAAGATTTTAGTTCAGTTCAATAGCCAAACCGCAGTGATCTGAGCAATCTCCTTAGGATTTTCTTGCTACTTACAAATACATGCATTATAGGATATCTGCCTATGTATCGTCACAAATACCATTCTGAATTATTTCCTTATACTGCAAGCAGAAATAGGATATATTTCACTTGCAGAATTATTCCAGTTGTTTTTAAACCTAGACAGATAAAAAAAATTTGAGTGGACTGCTTATTTTTTGTGAAGAGTGCTAAACTAATACAATTTCAATTCTGAAACAATTATCTTTCAGGAGTTGCTTGAGCCAAACTGTGGTCACATTCTGTTACTGAAAGGTTCCTGCTAACTGCATCCTTGGGCTGCACCTAACAATTATGCAATCTGCAGGAGCTTGCTGATCCTTCTGAAAACTAATTTTGGGGAAAAAAATAAAAACTCAAACCCAAAACACCCAACAACATAGAAAAAAACCCACCACAACCACCCACACACCCTAGATTGGTTTGTAGATCCAACTGGAAACTATCTTGCCCATGCTGCAACCACAGGCTAGAACTAATACAACCAAGAGCTTGGGAGAAAGTTCGCTGGAGGCATTATCTTAATTTAGCCTAAACCAATCATGACATACAGCGTATTATATGCCTAACAGCAGACCCAATTCTTATTCACAGACTGCTCCTGCCAGAGCAGTACAAATGAATTTTAAAGTGGATGCAAATGGACCAGGTATGCTTGAAAGGCACTCTTGGCATGGATCCTCAATTGGAGTAAACTGCCATTGACTTCAAAGGAACTACAGATCTACCCTTTGGAAGTATTTTTGGAGACTATTGCTTTGGGCAATGAAAAAAGGAAGGCTCCTAAGCAGTTTAAAACATACAGTGATTAATTTCTTTCCTTCAAAACATCACAGACTATGTGTGGGATGCTGAAATGAATTTGGGGCTTACATATACTCAAAGGATATATTGAGAGTGATTGAAATAACTAAGAAAAACAGAAGATACAAATATAAATAAAAAGAAAATTTAATATGAAATAAAAATACATTTTTGTGAACTTTCAGATTTTTTTCACAATGACCTAGTTTATATTTGTTATTTGAACCCATTTATGGGATAAATTCTTCAATGTCTTTCAAGAGGTACTCATTTCAAAGATATTTCTGCTAGGAAAAAATGAATGTGTTAATTCTGCTCTTACACAAAACTAGATGTCATATTGCTGTACGTTATTCTTTTAAATATAAAAAAATCCCTGCATGTGAAAATCTGAGTAAGGAGATAATGAAATTGCAAGCTTTCACACCGTCTATCTGCCAGTTCATACATCACTATCACTTAACAGTCACCTGTTTTTCTCTCAGTTGCTGCACTACAGTGCTCATAAGATCAACTTTGAGTTTACTTTATAATTTCTTGTTTTTCTACTGAGTCATTTGTGCTTGTTCCACCATAGCGTTCACCTTAAGAGGAAGTTTTCTGTTTTTCTTTCTCACATACACATTTCCCTCAAAGGGTAATGTATGCAGAAGAGGAAAGAGCTGGATTGGCACAGGCAGCCACTTATCCCAGGAAACTGGGACAGGGAATCCCAGAACGCTTTGCACTACAGTTTTCACCGGGAGACAAATCCTTCCATGGACAGGTTGGCTCTCAGCACAAGCAGGTCAACTGGAAAAGTGGACAAGGAAATAAAAAACTCCCAGTATAGCTCCCGACTCCCTAATCCTTCATCCATAAAATATTATAGCGAACTTCATGTTATCACAATATTTTCCAGCAGTAGGTACATACAAGAGTCACATATTATGAGCCATTACTAACACCCACATGTGCAAAGAACTGGCATTTGATTATTTACAAAGTCAGATTAAAAGCAGATAAGCAATCCTCATAGCTTTCCTTCTTCACATAAAGAAGTGCTGTAGTTGTTACAGAGATATTACAAGTCCTTACTGGAAAGAGACAGGCTTCTATTAAAATAATCTGTTTTATGAAAAGGTTTTAAAAGTCCTCTTGGAGAATAGCATCTTAACACAAAATTTAAGTTTTGAGGCTGGGAGGAAGCTGGGGTTTGACCTGGCCTGAAAAACAGGACTAGTAAACTCTTATAAACCAGTATCATCACGCAAATTGAATTAGAAGATTCACACCTCTAATGAAATACGTTAACCGTAAGACTATTAGTGAGAAGGTAGAAGGTAGTTAGTCTAGAAATAGACAGCAATACCACTTTGGTTTTATTCTGCAGAAGAAAGTAGCACTAAAAAAAGATGCATTTTGTCTAAACACACTAGTTCATTCCTGGCCCTCTAAATAAATCAAATTTACTTTCTATGTATCAAATCAGATCTTAACAAGTAGACACGCACCTAGGTGTTCAAGGTGTGCTAATTCTACACACCTACAAAAGTAAAACCCAAATGATGTTCACATCCTAACAATATTCACATCCGGAAGTATTAGAGTGCCTAAAATTAGAGGAAAATCATGAGTACAAATCTCGGATCATAATTTTGACTGTTAGATCTGGTTTATGTGCTCAGGTGTGCTATGTTTAGACTTGGTGTTATTTACCAGGCATTTCTGAATTCTCATTAAGCCTCTGCCATACCCTTTCACCAGATGAGGACAAGTACACAACATCTTTAATTCAGTTTCCACATTTGCAAAATGAAGATGATATCTCTCTAGGGTTAAAAGACTTCATAAAATGCTTTCAGGAGTACAATCTTTTTCTACTCTCATCTTCATCATGAAGGAATCTCAAGTTAGACTGACTGACCCATGCAAGCCATAATTAAGCCTACATTGATTTCTTTCAACATGCCACTGAAAACTATAAAATAAGAGCACAGTAGTTTATATCTTACTTCTTTTGCCTTTACAGCTGAAATATTTATCCAGGTCAACACCTTCTCTTATTCAATCTTTAACACATTGAGGAACTGAAAAAAGTATTACTGATGTGGCTCAAGTCTATACATAAAATTAAGTGAAGCTTAAGTATTTTATACCAGCTTAGGATTTCGCCTTCTTACATGAGAAAATGTAATTCTGCACTTTTCCATGCTATCCCACCTCTCCATACACTATACAGTGAGATAATGGGAATGTGTGAAAGAAAAGGTCAATTGAAAGTCTGCCCAGTTGTGGAGACCTTTTAGCAAAGAATGTATTTCAGTAAAATATCTATCTTACATAGTAACTTAGCAAATTCCATTCCCTTGGAGCCTACCAGGCACATAAGAATAGAATTGGCATAGGGATTTTATGGAATGGTCCTGACAGATGGAGTAAACCAGAGCATGCAACAGACAGAAAGTACTTTCATTTCAAGAGGCGTTTTAAAAAATGTGATGTAAAAAGCACCCCATGCACAGGAAGTCAGACCTGAGAGGGTAAAAGACCCGCTACCAATTGATCAATGGAGTTTTGGAGTTTCAAAGCCAGAAATCATATTTTGGTGCATGCTTACACAAAAGAGTCCAGGCCAACAGAAGGTACAAAAGAGTAACAGCTTATTACCATTACTGTTACAAGTTTCACACCAGGTAGAACTGATCTTCTTTACATCAGCTGCTGTCAGACTTTCATTTAGTTCATTAAAATATCTTGTTTGGTCAGTTCTACCACTATAATTTATTTTAAACATAGTGAAACCTAAACTAAAGAGGCAACCTGACATTAAGCAGCCACTTAAAAGCCTTTCCAGATTACCACTCCACTCTTTGTGGTGAGGGTTTGGGCACAGTAAAGTTTTGAGCCAGATTCCACTTTCCCTTCGTTTCTCAGATCACTTCAATGCGAACTCCAAATACAGGCAGCACCACCACAGACATGTTACCGTCAGTGAAACCAGCCAAAACATGTCCTCTAGTTTGAGGTGGTCTTTTCAGCTAAGGTTGGGAAATGGCCCAAAATTGTGATCACTGTTCTGGTTTTTAAACCCCACTTCAAAGTCAAAAAGCTGATTTTCCTCTCTTGCTGCTTAAGGCAAATCTAACTGGATACACATATGGCGTAAGTGCCAAACCCATTTAGAGTTGGAGGAACTTGCAAAACATACAGGGGCAGATTCTGTTGTTCTTACTCACTTTAAAGAGCTCCAGCTAAACTAATGGGACTCCTCAACACAATTAAGAAAAGTAGGATTCAATCCAAGAAGAATATGCACATTTCATAGTTGAAAAACATACTCTGCACTGAGTACAGTGGTAATCTGGGGAGGCTTTCAAGTGGCCACTTAATGGACAGTTATACACATGAAAAAAGCAATAGGACAATCTTATTTCAGGACTTTTTTTTAAACAGCAACCACGTGCTAGACTAAATTTCATTATCTATCCAAAATAATTGCTAGCTGGGGGAGGACGCTTCAAGTCAGTATGTTCTGGGGAATCAAACTGCAAGTACTAATCTAGTGGAAAAGAGCACGCTTTAGTATTAGGTTAATGAAAAACATTTGACTGCAAAATACAGGTAGCATTCACCAGCAGTGTTTTTCACAGGCAGGAATTTCAGCAAGATAGAGTGCAAGGTTCTTCCAGAGAAGATTGATGTCAGTTGGTCCTTTATATCCATATTCATATATATTTATAAATAAACTGAGAACTACAGATGAACGATCTTCTTAAAATATCCGGTAAAAACACCGTTTGAATCAGGAGCCCGAAGGGGGGGGAGGAAAGGGGAGGATTTTTCAGAAGCGCCTGCAAACTGACCCTGCGGGGGGAGCGGGGCAGGTGCCTCCGGGCACGGCCGGGACCC
>VZTV01017103.1:0-20923 GCA_013400875.1 Anhinga rufa | reverse complement strand
AAAAACACCCCAAAATCAAAACCCACCTTATTTCCACATGAACAACCAAAACACCAGCAGTGTCTCACATTTCAGTGGAATCAAGATTCCTTTCTCTCTACACATCACTAGCTATAGTGACTACTCCTGCAGTACATTACTACACACCCTGAATCATCCAATAGAAACACTGGGCACTGAGACCTTCTTTGAATGCCTGTTGTGAGACAACCCTCATGATGGAATAAAATATCAGCTGTGCCCCAGGGAGGCAAACTAAGCAGATCCGAACACACAGATTACTCTGAAATTCATCTCTTTAATCAACTAGTTGAGTATTCCAGAGCTATTCCCTCCCCTTCTTCCTCTCAATTTCCTTCAAGAGTCTCCATCTCTCTCTTTCTTCCTGGCTAAAAGGTACACAATCTTTTGAAGATTCTTACTTCCACTGTTTAAAGCAGTATCAAAAATAGTCAAAACACAGCTATTAGAAGGTATATATGTACTCTTTAAAAAAAAACTTACGGGCAGTTGAAACCCAGATCACAAAAAATGTTCATGTATTTTAAGTTAATTTCATGTTATTTTAAGGCAGTGTTGGACAGAAGTCTAAGCAGTAGCTGCAATGTATACAAATTTCTCTGACAGACAAAAGAATAATGTCGCTCTCACTCATAAAGAAATCTTAATGTTTTTGCTCTTCTACAAAATCTGTGGTTTTGTACTTAATGGAAAAAAAATATTGTCCAGCAGAGCTGGAAATCCACTCAACTTTCTTCACTCAAATCACTGAGTGAAGGAGGAAAAGGAAAACTTGAATCCTCTGAATGCAGCTGAATTCATCACTACTGAAATCAGAGACATGCATTAAATAAAGGTAAATTCAGCTTCTTCGCAGGTAGTCATTATGCCAATACCCATCAAATATGAAAAAATATTTTGATTAGTTAAACAAACAGAAGTGGTTTTATCCTAGTTTTTATTAGTTTTTAACATTTTCTATGGCAGTCATCATGGGGCTTTATCTAGCACATGTGCTCATAGCCTTACAAATGTCAAACATGGTTGCTGGACTTTGCATCATCTTCCCAAAAAAGATGACAAGACAGTCCTGGAATACTTTTACAGGTGGATATTGTGGTCAACATAAGCTTTCAACATTTTTTACTCACGAGATATCATGAAGATACTCAGTGGCTTCATTCATTCTACAAGTGGAACACCATCATCTCAGAGGAAAAATACTAACAAACAATGCATAATGAACATCTATACTCTGATCTTCAGACATTGTTTTAACAGCAAAAGAGATTTTCAGTCTCTTTCCAACTCACAGCATTTGGTCTTGCCAAAAGAAAACACCTCAAGCAGGTTAAGTTATTTCTCTCTTCTCTCTTGATATGTTCATCCACTTCCCTCATTATTCTGATCATTAAATTGCTTTTCACTTTATAACAGGTGCTGGAGTACTCTGCTCCAGATATGTAGCTAATACACCCAGTTCTCAGCTTGTACTGTAAAGTGCCAGCAAAAGAAAACACATAAGTCTTAGTATGTGTATATACATGAATGGAGCACAGAGAGGGATGATCACTCAGCTACACAGACTGCACTGAATTACTGAATTAATTTCTGAGTATCCATTGCTAGACTGGGAGTTTATAGAAATGCAGTAAAAGCAAATACATATCCAACTAATTGAGAAAACAGGTTCCTGTTTAGCTTAGCTGACACAGGAACACAAGATACAGATGCCACAGCATGGCTTTGTGGAAAAATATTATCCAGCAGCATACACTTGAACAACATGAATTCACATTTAGAAACAGATGCCATGAGCATTTTTTCTGTCAGTAACATTTGGCTCAAGTTAAATGCTGGGATTATGCATGGGGGGGGGAAAGCACCAACAATAGTTATCTTAGATTTTATCATCTACCATTTTACCAAAACAGATTACTCGATCCATTGTTTAGGACTGAATAATACAGTTTAAAACAAACAGGAACCCTTCTGCTCCATGACACAATCGAATACAATATTGATAGTTAAGGGTATGCTTGTTGCCCCCAATAGGCTTAGGCTATGCACACAGAACACGCTCCTGAAATCTCCAATACATTTATATAATGAACAAAACACAAGGAAAGAAAACATTTCAGAATTTACAGGAAATAGCTGAAATAACTAGATCTTGCAAATGACATTTTTCATTTTGTAAATGACATTACCTAACTTGGTTAATTTCTACCTTCTACAAAAAACCCACATTTCTTCCCATGAAAGCCTTTTTATTTTGTTCACCAGTTTAGTTATGTAATTAATTTCAAAGTTTCCATTTCCTGTATAAAAAAAGGATAAAACTAAGAATGTCAGTGAAAGTGAATATTATTTGCATTTCAGAAGACCATCACAAGTTATCCCTTCTGCAGTTACTTGTTTATGCATGTCACCTGTCTTAAGAGAGAAACACTGTAATAGCTCACTTCTACTTTTTCCTTTCATCTCAAATGGAAAAGTTCCATGTTTAATGTATTAAATAGGAAATGGTGAAATGATCTTTCAGAAATACATAAAATCTAAATATAAAAGCAAAAGGCTTGCAAAAAAATTTGTAATATTTTCCACAAGAGAAATGCCCCAAATTACAACATATCCCCTTTAGTCAGTATTTCACTTTTTTTTGGTTTTTTAGTGAAAGCATTTAGGTAACAAATGACTAGCCAGAATTAATAAGTTCTGCTCAGTGATTTGCAGTTCTCAATTCAGAGGAATTTGAGATCATACAACTTAGGAAAAAAAACTATATGCAACAACAAGGAAGTCTTCAATGCAGTTTTAATTACACTTTGATTATTCATACTTCTGGAAAGGTCTCAAATTAAGAATAGTCATGTAAAATAGAGGGATTTGTCTAAAAAAATAAAATCTTTCCAGTAAGCATTTGTAAAATATTTATTAATTTATACTATTTACAACATTTCAGGGGAAGTTCAGATTGGACATTAGGAAAAGGTGGTTAGTCACTGGAAAAGGCTCCCCAGGGAAGTGGTCACATCACCAAACCTGTCAGAGTTCAAGGAGTGTCTGGATGATGCTGTTATTCATATGGTTTAATTTTAGGTAGTCCAGTGAGGAGCAGGGAGTTGGACTCGATGATCCTTATGGGTCTCTTCCAATTCAAGATATTCTATGATTCTATGATTAACTCAGCTATTCCAGGCCCTAAAAATAGATCTGCAATTAACTGTTCTTCCAGAGCTACAGACCTCACACATTATCTCCAGCTAAACTCCTGGGCAGGAGGGAAGACATAGCAGAGATCTCTCCAAAGATGATTGGATCTAAGTTTCCAGTACAGTGGTGGGGGTGGGGGGGTGAAGTCAAAAAAGAAATCATAAATACTTTTATTTAGGTTATCTGAGTATTTCCACTGGAGGAACTATTCAAACAATAAGAAGTTCAGCACACACACTAACATTTCAAGGAAAGGCTGAGGATTTCTTTGACTTTTTAAATTAATTAAGGCTGTGGGTTTGCTTTTATTTAAAGCAAAGAAAAAATACTAAATATTGGATTAGAAAAACAGTGATCTTCCATATCCACTTTAGTGCATTTGCTGCCTTAAAGATTATTTAAAGATACATGTCTCTTCTGACACAGCTCTACATCAGTAAAGTAAACCAAGAAATTTGTCTTCTTGTCCATTTGACAAATGGGCATAAGAGTTCTGAATCCAACTGAAATGCTTTTGGAAAATCCTAAGATTCAGTCTGTTCCCTCTGTTTTATAAGGGTAAAAGCCTCAAAGAACACAGAGAGCTGCAAATATAATATTGTAAGTTCATGTGATAGCCATCTTTTCCTCTGAATTTACACAGCACTTTGCACAGGAAATCAACATACAGACTCACAAACAAAACTCTTTACTATTATATAAAACAAAACAAAAAACCCTTTCAGTTACCATGAAGCACAGTTTATTTGAAAGATTTGGTGCCCACAAAAGCTTCCAGGTCACCAGCCATGGAAATGAAAACTCTTAAAAAAATCATCCTCTTCACTTCAGATTTTACCAGCTCCTAATTAGCACGAAATATGCATCGCTATCATCAAAAAAAATGAGCAACATCTCTGCTCTAATATTTGCACATTCTCTTTAGTGTCCCTTCCAGCACAGCCAGCTTTCTGGAGGAAATTCATTGACCAGCTTCAGCTCTAAATTTTATTTGAAACACTCTCACCATCATCTCCAGGCTTTTCATTTCAGTGAACAAAATTAGGAAGCTCTGTGCAGGAACATCACTTCTCAGTAGTACCACAAAGTACCTTTGACCTGTATGCTCACACCCACACTGCCATTTCTTCCACTTGCATGGATAAATAACAGACTTTTTTTTTAATACTTTGTTGCACAATGCAAGAACAGTATTATGTCAAACAGACTTTTAAAGTGATAGCAACATCATGGCTGTCTCTCTCAAAGGGAATGGACTTAGCAAGATGACTTAAAAAAAATCTTCCCAAAGCAGCATTACTATTACAGACAAGGTCTTTTTACCATGCATACAGGAATGCAGATTACAACCCTGTGATGGTAATAAACTGCAGTTGAAAGATCTTCTACTAAGGCCATGATTAAGTACAAAAAATAAATATCAACTGCTTGTACAAACTGCAATTTTTACATGACAAAAAAAAAAAACCTCCATAGAAATATAAGTAAAAAAAAAAGACAAAAGAAAAAAAAGAGGAAGGAAAACATCCATCTTGCTAGTGAAACCAACAAAATATGCCCAGCACTCATAACCTTCAGATTCTAAAAACAGCAGTATAAGAAGGATAGGGAATTTTTAGTGTATTTGAGAAGAGGGAAGCATAAGGCAATGACAAAATATTTCTCAGGTGGATCAGAAAATTTACTTTTTACTGCATGGGGTTTTTCTGAAGTTGACAGAAGTTTTGTACTCTGAATTGGCAGGTCACCGAGGAGTTAAGATATAATGCAGCAAACACTACCTTGTGCTTTAGCTATGGCTACCCAGCATGCTTGTCTTTTAACAGATCAAATCCCACCTGTAATAAAAGTGCCACATTTTCAACAGGAAGCCTGTTGTTTTACCCAGTGTCTTGTCCTAATTCCATATTTGGCTATGGTCTTGTGTCTAACCAAACATACTTTAGTTTCAGTTTGATCTGAGAGCTTCTTCCTCTGTCCTGGACGGGTAGAATGTGTTACTAACACAGAGGCAGCAGTAACATGGACTTCACATGGCTTCGCTTCAGTTACAAGCACAGGATGCACACACAGTGTTGCATCACGATGTCAACAAACACTCCTGTTTGCTTATCTCAAAGCTGCAACCACATTATTACTTCAAGCACTTCTGTCAATGCACGGACAATTCTGAAAGCTTTCTGGCTTCCAGCAACACCCTCAAACATTGTTTCAAAAGCCTCAGAGTCTCCTACATTTTTTTTTCTCCTTTCACTAGCTGGGAGGAGACTGTTTAGAGTGCCTCAATCAGGAAAACGGCTAAACTAAAGGGTCTGGTTCCTCATTCCCATCAGAGAGTGATGACGATTTTGGCATTCCAGACGCTTATAAGGCTCCTTCCTCGGAGCAATACATAGTGAGGGCACACCTTCGTGTGGAAGTTGTCTCAGCTTCATAGTGTCCGTTCTCTGCCACCGTGAGACCATGACCGGGCAATAAAAAGTGCAAGAGTACCGAAAAAGACAGGAAGTCTCCTCTCACCTCCCTAGTTAAAGGCATGTGTGCCTAATTAACGTAAATAAAACAAGATCTGAGGTAATTTCCCAGCTGCCGACCACGGGGCTGCACGACTGAGAAGCCTCCCCTGCTCCTCCAGGCAAGCACGCCGCGCCGGGAGCCCCAGCTGCCCCTGGGCCCCGCGCCGCGGGCCCCGCCCGGGAGCCCTCTGCCCGGAGGGGCGGCAGGCCTACTGCAGGAGGCCGCGGGCCCCGTCCCGGGCGCCGCCGCCGGCTCGGGATGCGCCTGCTGGCAGCGCGGCGCTGCCGCGGTACTCACCGCTGGGAAACGGCTCCATTTTCCTCCCGGAGTCCATCCGCAGCCAGAGAGAGCGAAGCCCTGGCGAGGGGGAGGAAACGCGGCGCGGAGGCGCAGCCACGACTCTTCACTCCCCCTCCTGCCGCCGCATGCTCCCAGGACGGGCGCTGGCTGGGGCTCCGTCGGGCTGCTGCGCCCCACACGCCGCAGTCACTGCCCACCGGCCCTGTACCGCCCCTCCGGCGGCCGGGGTCTCAGCAGGCTCAGCCTGCGGCTCCCTGCTCAGCAGCTTTTCCAAGGGAGCGAGCTGTCACCAAGCACCTTCTGCCCGGGCTTCCACGCCTACATCCCTCTCAGACTCCGGCTGGGCCACGCCGCACCACCTACTCCTCACCCAGACCTGCCCCCTCACGGCGCGGGCGGGGGCCGAGGCAGGCGCACGACCGGCAGCAGCACCGCCCTGCTCGGCTCTCCTACCCGCGGGGCAGCGAGTGTCGGGATGCCCGGCCCCTGCCCCGGCTCGTCTGGGCTCCTTCGGGCGTGCCAGCCGATGCCGGCCGCCGCCCAGCTGCCGCAAGAGGCGGAATGATCGGCCGCGGTGGGGCCCAGGCGCTGCCCCGCGGGAGCCCGGCGGTCGTGGCGGTAACCTGGGCCGGGCCGGGCCGGGCCGGCTTGGCCTGCATCTCACCGCTGCGCTCCGTGCGTCGCGATTTACTCTTTTTTTTTTTTATTTTTAGCCTGATAACTGTCTTGCCTGCCTCCTCCTCCCTGACCAGTACACTTCTGCTGTCAGATGACTAAGTACCATTCTTTTCTTTAATTGGGAAATTTTTAACTGCTGATTTTTGGAAAAGATTAAAATGGGAGTTGATTAATCCTGAAGAACTCAAAATCTAAAGGCCCTATATTTATTTTGCCAAAAAAAAAAAAAAAAAAGGAGAAGAAACCTAAGTTTAGCTGTTCTTTGGGGGAGGGAGGGAAGAAGGGCCAGAGGTCCACAAGAGCTCAGGCCCTGTTCCCAGACCTGTACCTGTTCTTACTGTTTCATAAAGCTAGAAGTGCTCTTTTTCACACCTTACTGTGTTTCACACAGTAACATTGATAACCCTGTAGCATAAACTAGGTTGTAGTTACATTTCACACTAAGTACTTGGAGTTTAATACTAGCCCTAATGTTGGGCACAGAGCTATATGAGTTTTAATGATCATTTACTCACCAAGACATTCTTAGACACTCCTCAACATATGACAACAGTCCACACTCAGAAGAAAAATTTATGTTATTAAATTATTAAATCAGAAAAGCATTTATTTTAATAGCATGAGATGTCCTGAGAGCTTTCTTTCCTAAGCACTGACCCTGCCTGGCCTGTATTTAAAGATATTTTAAAGAACCCATCAATAATTATTTATCTGACTCTTCAGTGTTGAGATCCTACACAGTGTCATGCAGAGACTTCAGAGAGGCCTGAATAACTTTTTTTGAGCTCCTCATCACTTGCTTTCACCATTCTTCAATTTCACCAGTCCAAAATCCTTAATTAGTATAATATATCTCTGTAAAGCACAAGAGCTAAAATAAGATCATGCTCCATTACATGTCCAAAAATTTCCATATCTGGATTTTCCTATTAAAACTGAAGTTTTAAGAGAATACAATGGAAACTATTCATACAGATGAAGTTAGGTACAGAGGTCATTTCACAGTAGCGTCTATTTGCATCTGTCTAATATTAGGAGAATAAGGGTTTCAGTATAATGTTGTATAACATCATTTGGAACAGAATTGAACAGAATTGAACTCCAGCTTTGCTGGAGGGACAAACATCAGGGAACATGACTCAGACCTTCTTTGTTCTGGCTTATATTTCTGGTGAGAGGAACAGAGATTTGGCCACATGAACTCCAGCTTTGCTGGAGTGGTTAAAAAGCTGGAATTTCTATAATATGATTAAAAAAAAAATAAATCTGTGTCCAAAAGTTAGAGAACCTTTTCACTATAAAATACAGCTTTGAGTTATAGTTTAGTGGTATGAGTGATTTATAAAAGTGAAGAATGTTGAATTAGTTATTTTTTCAGGCCTTAAGTCAACTGTTACCACAATGTCTTTTTTTTTTTTTTAAGAAGCAGAATAAAATATTTCTTTAGTTGCTCAAAGCCCTAAATACATCCTTAAAGCATCTGCAAGGACTAATATTTCACCTTTGTTTGGCAGCCTCTGTTCAGCAATATCTTAAATGAATCTTTTCCACGGGGTAAAATATGATTGTTAGCAAGCATACCTCTCTCTCATCTTTGAAGACCTGCTTTCCCTAAAGAATGCTGGAGATATTTCAGCTTGCAAACATCAGAGAACATGACTCAGACCTTTGTTCTGGCTTATATTTCTGGTGAGAGGAACAGAGATTTGGCCACATGAACATTACAAGTGTCAGGTAGACACTTGGGTACTTTTGACACAGTAGAAAGTCTCCAATAATTTTCAGCCAGACCTGCACATAAGAACAAGCTACACTTTAATAGGATGTAGAGCTTTGCAATTGAGAAGTTGCCAGGACTCCAGGGGTTTGAAGAAAAGGGAGTTACTTCATCAGTCTTACTAAAACATGTCAGAGGTAGCTGAGAATCAGGTGTGGGACTGGTGAACCATGTGTCCAATGGCATTAAAAGATGAAAAAATTGACCCAACAAATACTTGTGCCTAAAGCTTGAGCAGAGATAAGGAATAGGAAAGTTCACTTTATTAATTGACTGAGATAGCTAATACTACCGATTAATATGTTAATTTCCTCCTTAATGTAAGGTTTTGTATTTAAAGCTAAAATTGTTTAATTGCTGTGCACACTACATAAATCTGACACCCTCATCCCCTGACAGCAGGAACTACAGCTGTTGGTAACCACTGTCTGTTCAGAGTATTATCACAAGCAATCTGTAGCACAGTGTTTACAAAATAAATATCCTTATCTGTCTATCTATGTATCTATCTATCTATTTCTACAGGTGTATCCATACCTGGAGGCAGCTGTCTCCACAGAAGAGTCATTGCTATATATTTTATGTTGTCACACAACATATCTTTCAGCAATACTTCCTAGATCTTCATTCCTTTTTTAATAGATTGTAGTTAAGTTTACACTGTTAACTTGCCTCTCTCTGGGTCTCTTTCAGAAGACTTCAAGACAACTTGCATTTGTCTTAGGGAAAATATCTCAAGGGCAATTAAATTTCTACCAGTTAGATGAAAATAGATCTGAGAGGATAGGTACCATATCACTTTCTACAACTACCTGAAAGGAGGCTGTGGCAAGGTGGATGTTGGTCTCTTCTCCCAAGTCACTCGTGGTAGGACAAGAGGAAATGGCCTCAAGCTGCATCAGTGGAGGTTTAAGTTGGATATCAGGAAAAATTTCTTCACTGAAAGAGTGGTCAGGCATTGGAACAGGCTGCCCAGAGAGGTGGTGGAGTCGCCATTGCTGGTGGTGTTCAAAAAACATGTAGACATGGCACTTCAGGGCATGGTTTAGGCGACATGGTAGTGTTGGGTTGACTTGATCCTGGAGGTCTTTTCCAACCTTAATGAGTCTATGATTCTATAAGCAATAAGCAATAAATTTCCAATGACAACTATACACCACAGAATCCTTGCATAATTGTGCATGTAGAAGTACATATGAGAGGGAGCATTTAAGGATGCTAATGCAAGAAATGTTTCTATGAAGAATTTGCAATGAGTTAAGCTATGCAAACACAACCACATCTCATTTAGCTCAATTTCTCCCAAAATTATTTACTTTAATTGTTTAACTGTGTATTTTCTTTGAGTCCAGCAAATTTTTTATTCTCTATGGCCTAGAACAAGGATTTGGCAGGATGCCAATTGTAGTCCTATTCTCAATAGCCATGTAGAAATAAACAACAGTAGCATATGAGCCTCTACATGGAATACAGTGCTACATTACAGATGAAAAAGAAAGCTCAGATGTGTTCTAAGGAGGAAGAGTCATGACAGGGTTAAAACATAAGAAAATTTTATTGCAGTATAGACTCATTTCTTGTAAATACTTGTCCTGCTTTGCTGGTTTTGTTTAAGTCATAAAAATAAACTACTGTAAGACTTCCAGGTCCTGAAATTAAATCAGTCTATTTTTCTCTTTTCCTTGGAATATTTCTAGTATGTTTGTCTCACCTCTAGACTGTAAAGACTTACATTTAATTTTTGTTTGGTATTTGGGTTTGGTTTTGGGTTTGGTTTTTTGTTTTAAAAAAGTATGTACTAGCTAGAAATTATCATGTGCTATTAATATATTCCCCGGGTAACACAGAAGTAACTTGCCAGCTTTTGTAGTCAGAATGCTACAGGCATTGCTTTTCCTTAGGTGAAATTAGAATACAGTTAAGCATGATGATTTAGGCAGATCTAACAGCTTGCCACTTGCCAAAATGGCAACGTCCTTTTCCCTCCTCAGCTCTTCCTCTCTACCTATGCTTGCCTCATGCTTTCACTATCTACCTTGCACCAACTCTGATATTTATTATATTCCTCTGCAGGCTGATTCAGCTCTTCAACTGCCTAATCTGGCAGAAAACTAATTCAGCAAAACAGTGGATAATTTAATTGTGGGTTACAGAGTTTTATCAGAATTTGCAGGGTATCTGGATAACAGTAATGAACACACAGATAAGCAACCTCAGCTCAGAGTGAAAGGCAAAGAAGAGAAGGAAGATTCTACTTTGTTTCCAGTGGTGAGCTGTCTATGGCAATCTCTCCTTTAGGGTTCAGTTCTTCAGCTTTCTACATATATGGATTTGTCCCTCTCTTTCTGTGATTCTATTCTCAGCTCAGGAAGCAGTCAGTTCCTCTAATCTACCACTAATTGAAACTTCATAGGATTGAAAATAACTATTCTTGTATCAGGAAAAAAATGGTACTAAACTGATTCACTAAGGCAGAAGCTTTATAAAGTAGAAAATCTGGTCAGAATAAATCCATGCTGAGCATTTTAAAAGCACTTAATGCTGGCAGGACTTTTTTCTTATTGAAGTCAACATCAAGTGACATCAACAGCAGTAAAGCCACAGCAAAAGTAATGAGTTTTGAGAAATTCAACTACTACAACTACTCAGCTACTGTGCTTAATGAATATAAAAAGGATGCATGTGTCCTATTTTTTATAGCTATAACAACATTGTGGAATTTAAGAAGTCATCCATGCTCACAGCTCATCTCTGAAGTACCCCATTAGGCAACTGATTAGTATTATTTTCTCCTTTTGCAAACTGGAAAACTACAAAAGAACTATGAACTGAAATTATCAGCCACTTATCAGAAGCAGTGCAAAGCTAGCATCAGGGCTCTTAATCTCATGTATTTATTCATTTTTGAGCTATTATCACAAAGTTAACTGATGTGAACCATGGAAGTATTGAATTAGGAATTATGAGACTGCTGCATCATCCAAAGGAGGTAACTTGGCTTCTGATAAGCATTTTCACATAGCACAGAATACCATAGGGTACTATACTGGTTGATGTGTTCTTCCTCTTCCACACAGCAGGAGCAAGCACAAGGCATAGCGGAATGGTCAGGGTACTGCTACAGTACGCAGGAGTATTATTGCACATACTTCTCTGAAATGTTCAGTGTTGACATCCCTAATTTGATGCCAGTTGCACAAGACTTTCATGAGTGCAAAACCCCTTGCAATCATCTGAAGAGTGTTATAAAAGAAAATTATAAGAAAACAGTGGGAATAATAATTCTGTAGCAAAATAACGTTCTTTAGCAATGCTCTCTCATAGTCTTAAATTATGTAGAAGGCTGTAGAGCTTTTACTTGGTGTGAAAATGTAGCCTTCAGTTAGATACATATGAAACAGGATAGAGATCACAGCATATGGTAAACAAGATGCACATGTCAGTGGCATCCTTTAAACCATGATAATCTAATTTACAAAGGCAACAAAAAAGCCCAATGTCTTGCCAATGTTTTTGAGCTCTGATTTAAGTATATATTCAGCATCTAGAGTTCTTTCCACTTGCCTGTGGTGAATTTTCTGGTGTTTTATTTATTTCACTCGAAGTCCATCCATCACATGTTCGCAGTGTTCCTTTAAAAACAAACCTTTGAGAAAGGCAGGTAACAAATAACATGATAACACTATGTTGAAGAGACATATCATTGTTTCTAATCAAAGTCTATAATTACTCTGCTATGTTTTTAAATAAAAGTGAAAACAATTTCAGAGGTTAATATAACCCCTCTTAATTTCTCTATTTTAAGGAATACTTAATGTTTTTATCCCCTTTTTATTCCTGTTATCCATTCTAAGTAATAGATTAGACTTAGTGGGGCTTGTGTGCTGATGCTTGATGCTAGTTATGCTTGTACTGTGAGAAACTAGTTATAGAATTGTTACTGGTATTAAAATTATAGTCTATATCCTGTCCATTGCAAAGTCTCTGTCCATACATTTGTTCCACAACCACATCCATAAGAAACACTGATTTCATGTGATTCTTGTTATTAAAGTAGCAGTATAATTACAAGATTTCTTGAATTACAAGTGCAGTTTAAGTCACAAAATAGTGCAGTAATAGTGCACAAAACAGATGGATAAGATACATGTTCACGCACAGGTATGTGAACTTTACAGCTGGTGGCAATTATAAAAGATAATTCTGGATGGTATACAAAAACAATGATTTAAAAATCAGCATGCCACTTGGCCAGGATAACTTTGGACCAGGAGATGGTTTAGATGTGAACACCAGACAATCAAAATAGCTAAAAAGCAACATGACTTACTAGAGGGATACCACTGTTGGATGGCAAAAGTTGGTATGGATTAGAAATTCACCATCCCCACACCTCTGGCTGCAAAGGCAGGGAACAATTACCAGTTACTAAAGCATCAATAATACACAAAAAATGTTTGTGGATATAAGAGCTAGTACTGAATAATTAAATTTAATCTGGAACAGCTTTCAAGTATTGACAAGCCCTTGCACTAAAAAACAAGTAATTTTTTGGTTCAGCTATCCTGAGGGGATTTATTTGAAGATCTCATGCTCCTATAAAATGGCTGGTGCTCCCTTTTATGTCTTGATACTTTTCACTCTAGTAGTTCCTTCAAGACTGAATCATACAGTGAAATAAGACATTTTCACAGGACTCAGAGAGAAAGGAATAAAGTATAACTTATTTGAGAAACAAATAACATAAATTGTCACTCCCAAGGGCTCAGAGTTAACCAGTTCTGTCTATTTTTATTCCTTTATTGCAATGTTTCAAGACTCTCTGTATACTATACATTGTGTTAATGGGTCACACAGCTGATATGAATGGGTAGACTGACATATCTCTATTGGACTTTAATAGTTTTACAATGAGTTACAAAACCTAAGGATTTAAGTCCATAGTTTCTAGACTGAAGACTAGTTTTTGCATCAGCTGGTATAGAGAAATAAAATAATTGCTGTCTTCCCTGGAAATGAAACCATGGAAATGATACACACTTACCTGCTCACTAATTGCAAGAATATGTTCCATTCTCACACTGGTGATTCCTATCCAAGTGTAGAATCATCACCATTATGATGCAATAAAATCTCTCCAGCACATACGACAGTTGTCAGCTAGGTAGAGGAAATACAGAGCTCTGCATTACATGGTAATTTTAATAGTCATGATTTGGTGAACTAGGGTACTCCACTGCAACAGTATGTTTCCAACTTAGTTTCCAGAAAGAAAGAAAAAAGGAAAAAAATGTCATTCTCCAGAATATCCAACTGCAAGTATGTATATGCAATTACTAGCCTGCTGTTGCAACATTCTAGCTAACTTCACCCAATACCCACAGCATGTCTGGCACTTACCAGTCCACGCCATAATTAAAATGCCATTATTTCCATCCTACTCTCTTCACCCTCATCACCTTCATTAGTGTAAGAACCTAGGTAGACAACCTAAGGGATAGTTCAGAAACCTTGGACCAAGCTCCTGAG
Source organism: Anhinga rufa (assembly GCA_013400875.1). Taxonomy (NCBI): domain Eukaryota; kingdom Metazoa; phylum Chordata; class Aves; order Suliformes; family Anhingidae; genus Anhinga; species Anhinga rufa. The sequence goes on along the minus strand of VZTV01017103.1, from coordinate 6,906 downwards.
AATGGGAATGAAAAACAGCTCACCTGAAACATACAGCTTTGAACTTCCCGCGCTAACCTCTAGTCTTCTTCAGTGACATATCAGCAACAACAATGACCAAATAGCATGATGCCAGGAATATTATAGTTACTTCAACAGTCTTAGGAAGTACATATGTATTGAAAATAAAATATAAGGTTGTGAATAACATCTAAAGATTCTTATCATCCTATTCCTGAGGAATTCACGTGACTTTGGTTGGTTGTGCAGCAGCCTGTTTGTTCGCACTGTTATGAGAACTTTAGCACCCACCAGTGCTACCTTGCCTGGGCACTGAAGAATGGCACTCTTGAAGGAAAATAACTTCAGCCTAAAAGAAACAGAACCATAGGCTAAAAGAAGGCTGATAAGACTATGCTGTAGCTGAAACTTTCAGAGTACTTTCACATCTGGAGAAAATCTTACAAAACACTTAATGGATACCACCAGATGCACGCAGTATTGGAACAGAGCAATGCTTCATAGGGTGTCTGGCTGGAATGCAGAGTATGTCTTTTGAAATATCAGTGTGCTGTGAGGTGATATAATACTAGGAATATGTAATATAATCACCATGTAACAATATCAGGGGTAGTCAACTGCACACTCAACAACTGCCTTGGATCACATAGTACTGATACACAGCAGTATGCTTCAAGCATAGATAATACTTTAAGACTGCCAAATAAGAAGACAAACTACAAATAAAACCAGTCACATTAATATGAGAAGGCTACTAAAAGAAAAAACATGTCCATTGGCAGCAGACAAGGTGTCATTTCCATGTTTTAACAAAAAAATGTGCGAGATGAGTGTGTGCCCAAAGGACACTGGTATCTAATAACAGCATTGCCTCACACAGGCTTTTTCTATGGCCAAGACTTCTGGGCACGCCCACATAAAGCAAAGCATTTACATGCACTGAAATCTGAGCTGATCATAAACAAGTCAGGCTGGGGCTGGGAAGCAGTGGGAGCATACTGCCTCCTCAAGACAGTCAGCTCTACGGCACTAATGTGGCACCTGAACTGCATTAAGCACTTGGGCAATGGTATTCATTCAGAATTGGCAGACCAAATTGGCAATGGCCAAACAGAACAAACAGCTGTCAACACATCTATTTGTAGAGACAGTGAGTAATATATTTTTCTAGTCCTCCAGAAGAGGATTATTAGGGCTATTAGGAGGTTTAATTGGCTGTAAAATTTTCATCTTATTAAATGTAAAGAAAAATATTGCTGTATACAGTAGTATTTCCCCGAACTCTGGGACTCTGAACTTCATAGCAAGTACAAGGTATCAGATACTGTCAGGAAGTAGCTCCTCACTTCTTATTTGTTAGCATTTCGCTTTCTCCAGGGCATACAAATGAGAACTGGCTATAGTGAATGGCTGTAAGTTTCTGCACTAGCTACCTACCTTTATCTGTAGTGGCACAGCACTCCTCCAGCAGAGGACAGTGACTGTGGTTGCATGCAGCCACCAAATGATAGCTGATTCTTACCTCTTTCTAACTGATGCTGGGAATTATAGATAAGCTAAAACCAGATGAACTTGCAAAACATCTAAAGAACACTGTTTCTGTGTTGGATGTGGCAAAACCAAGATCTTAAAGAAGGAAAGCATTTACCCAGAGCTTATGTGAAAGATGAACCATACATAATGATGTAAAAAACAGCTAGAGATAACAGTGTGATCAGGTGAGACACAGCATCTCACAGCTCCCAGAAACTCCAGAGTGAGCTGTAATGCTCGTGACTTGAGCAGAAGGATGTTTAAGGTGGGCATCTAGAATAAAGCATGTAAAATCCTTAGACATTTTTTAAAACCTAGCTGCACAGTCTTAACATTCTACTGTGTGAGGCAGTTGGACACTTCATGAGAGTGTGCTTTCACAGCAATAAATCAATTTCTTTCTATTAAAAGCTTCAATATGTTATTTTCTAACAATCTTAAAAGTAAGAGTAAAAGCTTTGTAACTTCTGACTAACTTTAATGGGTTATAGAGTGTATTTTGTTCTCTAAATGCCTTTAAGGCAGCATAACAATGAAAGCACTCTAGAATGCTGTGCTATGGGTTCTTGAATGAGCCAGTTCTCTTTTTGTGCTTTTACATATTGCTCACTGATTCGGGGGACATGGGATTAGGGGGAAACACAGTGTGACTTTGTACACTGTTTACCTCACCTATTAGAGTTTTAACTATTTTGAAAATTCTAAATTAACCAAGTGAGGAAACACACTGTACTTTCAGCTAGAGGAAAAGCTGAATTAAGAACCTGCCATGTAGCAAGAGAGCTAAAACCAGTTTATTCTTCTCCCAGGTTTCTGACTTTATTAATTCTAGTGATTTTTTCAGGCTACTACTGAGAGGAGGGTCCATTTTAAACCACTGTTGCAGAGAAAGCTCTCAAGAGAAAGTTTAAATACATTGTGAATTCTTCTCAACAGAGGGAGGTGGAAGTGCTTGGGGAGAGACAATGAAGAAATTTAACCTAGAGTTGTATAGCAGGTCAATGACAGAGCCAAAAGTAGAATTAAGATCCTTTGACCCATGGTCATGTGTTTTCTACTGGACTACTTCTCTACAGCAAGTCACTTCTCTATGGAAGCTATTTTCTGTGTTCTTCATCCTTCCAACTGAGACAATTCAGCCTGCACCCAAACACTTTTAGCAGTATCTCATTAATTTTTTTCTGTTACCAAAACCATAAAAGGCAAAAATAATAATTATTTTGAACAGTAGAACAAAAGGAAATAGGAAAAAAACGTGTACTTCATTTCCTACAGGTAAGCTGTAAACAAAGTACATCCCTAGGCTGATATTTACAGCATTGTATCATGACAAGACTTTTTTTTGCAGCAGATCCTCTTTCCAAACCTACTTGCCAGTTTTGAACCAGGGAGTTCTCAAGTTTCTTTCAGATTTGTACTGTACTTTTACTCTTGCCAGCTTCAACGGATTTGACTATTTGTCCTGAGTTTTTCTTTCTGAATGAACACTATACCCAAATTACAACCACCAGTGGAGAAATGAAACATTTAACTGCATCCTTCCTCATTTAGATCATATCTACCAGACATCATACCACTCTCTTTTCAGCCTGGATTCAACAGCCAGTTTCTGAGGCTGTTGAGATTCTTCTCCAGCCATCCTAGTGACGGTATCCAACACAATCCAATTGGTTTCCAGCCATGATCCATTGTTCTCCAGAGGCTTATAGCCAATCTTCATCTAAAAAAGGAAATGTTAACCAATACCTAGTCTGGGTCAGCCTTAGTCAAGCACCTCTACTAGAAGAGCAGTTTCTATCAGGTATAGTAGACAAGGTAAACAATGTGTTTAAAATATGTAACCATATTAGTGAGTTGTGAACTTTCCTTATGCTGACCTCTAAGGCACTGCACATGAGAACAGGCTTGCATCTTCATACAGCACTACTGACCTGTGACAATTGACAAGATCACAGGAGTAAGGTCAGTTTGTTTTTCTGTAAAGCAGTGCTCCAGCCCATTACAACTAGTTTGTGACAAGTTCTGCTCACATCTTTTGACTACATTTTCTTGAGGGAGTCTCTGTATTGAGGGATGGAGAAAGTCATCCTATCATACAATAGAGCACCCACTGAATCTTGTACATCACTTCAATAGCGATTAAAATAAACTTGTTTGGGGCAGTTTTCTCAATAAGACATTCACTTTGATTTTAATAAGAATTTAATAGTGTAAGAACTACATTTGGTATAAAATCCTCTAGCCCAGTATGTGGTCTGTAGTGGTAACCTATTGCCAATGGTTAATGAATAAGCATAAGAAACAAAGGAGCAATAGATATAGATGTGCACAGAGAGGTATAGAAACATACCTTTTCAGCTTCCAGAAAAAATGTGTGACAACGATTTTTGATCAGATGTGTGTCTGTTTTGTGAACTGCATATGTTTTCCAAAGCAAAGCCAGAACACAAACAGTTATCATAAGATTAAATCTCCTAAATTGAAAAAGGTTACACATACTACGGTAAGAAATATAGTTTACAGCAATACATTTGGAGGACACTAGCTTATATCATACTATATAGATAAAGACTTGACTAACACAGAAATAGGACTAAATTGTTACCAAATTACCACATAAATATCCAAACTTTGTGTCACCTTCTTTCTTATCATCCAGTCATGAGATTAATCGTGATATTCTATCTTTTTGGTTTGTTTGTTGGTATGTCTAAACATCTTCTAGCTCATCTCCAGAGAAAAAGTAAAATATATTCCCAGAAAAATTAGTTCTAACAGTGAGAAAAGATAATTCAAATATGTGAAGATGATATTAACATTTTTCAACAATAATGAAGAATATTGGAATTGTATCCTCACAGTGTTTCTCAAAATCAAGTATAGTCTGATTTTCCTTTTACTTAAGGCAACATCATTCCAAGTAAAAACACGTGTCTTTACCTTGACAGCCAACAAAAGTGACTTGTTAAACAGAATTTTTGTAAACTTGATTTATTTCTTACTATTATAAGAATCACTCTATGTTTTTTTTTCTCTTGTTATTATGTAAATTAGGTTGAAACTGTTTCCTTTTATCTAGTTCATAGTTCGCTTCCTACAAGCAAAACTGCCAAAGGCAGGTGGTAAATGTTTCCTCTGCAGCTGTGGCAGATAATCACTCATATTTTTTTCTCTATTTCTCCCTGCCTCTGTGATAAAGACAGTTCCATGCTCCTGGCAGCTATCTACGTTATGAATAACTGATACTAAAAAAGTGAAAAAAATTAAAAATAATATATTCATTAAAACCTGTCTTAGGACAAAACAAAAAAGTTAGAATCACTTGAGAAGCACTTCTCAGTAGTAACTCTACATTCCTAGCTATCCAGCTATCTCAGAAGTTTGGTGCACCTTGGATAACACTAAGCTGCCCGTCAGAGGTCATCTAAGGCAAGCACCTACAGCTTTCTCAGAGTTTAGTGAGAGAAATTAATACCATCTGTGATAATCAGGCCATTTTCATGTTGGTAGGATTTTAGAGATTTGACATCACTTCACAAACCTATATTTGCAAATGTTTATATTTTTCCTTTGAAGGTCCATGGTATACTGTAAGAGTGGCAAATGCCTTAAATTAGGTGAGAACACCTGCCGCTGAAGACAATTTATTGAGCAGTTCAGGGTACACGCTGCTTGTTGGTGCTAGTCATCTCCAGCATTCTTAACTCTCATGGGTTGAAGAAACAAGAAGCATACAGTATTACAGGAGGACATCTCTCAGGAAATAAAAAATGTTTTTACTAAAATAAAAGCAAATTGAGTTAGAATGATTCTCACAGAGACCAGAGATGCAAAGAGTAAGGAAGACCCTCCCATTGAGACACAAGGTTGAGAGTGAAGCCCCTTGCTTTCTAAACTCCTTATGGAGCCTACATGTGGCTAGGTCCAATCTTACTCTCAGACTTGGACAATGTTTTATGCCTAATGGATTTATCTATACAATGTTTATAATAATATTGAGTAGCTACATGGATTAATAATGTTTCATTACTATTAATTCAGCTTGCTATCAGTCACTTACTGAGGATCTGTCAGAGGTAAAGGATCTCTCCACCTTGGGTAAGAAATGATCTCTCAGTCTCAGCTAAGGAACCTCAAACTTTGAGAGGTGTCCCTGTTCAAGGGGAGAGTCACCTGGCAGGCAGTCCAGCTGCAATTCAGGGAGAGCTCAGATTGGGCTGATCCTGATGGTAATATCTACAGAGAGACGTAGTTGGCTGCTGGTCAATAGTGTAGACTAGATGTCTGTTTTAGCTCTGGTATCTTGTTCTGTACTTTAGTTACCTTGCATTTTGGGGTTTTGGAAAGGGAAAACCACCTTCTGAAATATTTTTCAGAGACACTTTCACTCCCTTGTATGTGAGCCAGGAGCTTGCAGGTTCACCACAGGGCAAGGCCTGCTGCTCCTTAGTCAGCCTGAACCAAAGTATGGCTAGGGGTCAGTTGTATCCATCACAGTCACAATATCAATGCTTAACTTACATAATATATCTTGCCATTTTGCTTAATGCATTTTAATGTACTTGATATTTCTCTCTCTCATATTGACTTAGATGTAAAGTATGAGAAAACTTCATGCTTGCATTCTGAATATAGCTTGGAATGAGATGACTTTCTATGATTTTGTGGAAATTTTCCATTAAAATAATGTGGGGTTTATAAAAAGTTAAGAAAATATTAAGAATTTTAAATGTGTAATGTAAATATTTCACATATACCTAACCAGATATTTTCACTCAATTTTAATCCTCATATGAATTTACATTCAACCAATACAAAAACCAGTCTATTTTTCATTTTAGAAGCTAAAGATTTCTGTTCAAATTATCAGCTGAACTCAGTGTTTCCAGCATCTGAAGGGATGTAAAATTTACTCATTATCTTTATTAGTCTTCTTATTCTGTCTTTTTAAAACAAATATTTTATGAAGCCATTTGTTTTCAGGCCTCTCTTACTGAGATCCAGAAAGAGCCATCAGTATTTCGCTGATTGTCTCTCTTACTTCGCCCTCACCCCACTCCCCTGCCAGTGCAAAACACCTGCTGCAGTTACAGCAGCTTCCTCTGAGCTAGCCCTGGAAAACAGAAGCAGCAGAAATCAGTTATGAGCCATTAAAGCATGAGTTAATACTATGCTGACCATCATAAACCAGAACATGGAAAGAACAGATTCGGTTCCAGATCAGCCAGTCAGTGATGAACGGCAGCAGCAGCAACAGTAAGATCCGTGGCTGGGTGCTAGATTGGGGTGGGCAAGGTGGTTCCTGGCACCAGGGAAGCCCGAGGCAGAGCAGAGTGGCCCGCCAGGTCAGCTGTTTCTCTTCCATGTGGGCAC
>VZTV01017099.1:0-13724 GCA_013400875.1 Anhinga rufa | reverse complement strand
GTCCTGTGCCCCTGCTCTGGGGGTGCTGCTCACGCAGGGGCTGGACGAGGGGAGCTCCAGAGGTACCTTCCAACCCCCACCGCTCTGTGAGTCTGTGTATTACCGACATTAGAAGCATATGTACAATGCATTAATCGAATTATTTGAAAGGTATGGTTTTATGTTTGTGTCTAGGTTTCTAGTGAATTTGAAAAGAAAATTAAAAAATGCAAACATGAAAAATGCATTCTCTCTATCCTACCACAGTATTAGTACAGAAAGGAAGTATGGATCAGTGGAAAACTATAAAGTAATCATACTTAGAAGATTTCTTTTTCCTAAGGGAGGAAAAACAGGTAAATGAAAGTTTATATGTTATTGAAGAATGTCTAACATTGGTGCTTACTCTAGTCTTCTTCAGGAAACTCAGCGAAAATATCATGCTTTTGATGTTTCTAGCCACGAAGATATTTTATTGCAATGTATTCTGTTTGATATATCACTTTCCTGAAAGATCTTTCTGGCAAATTAGATTTTTATCCTCTATTTAAAAAAAAAAAGGAGGGAAAAAAACAACCAAAGAAACCCCAACAAATCAGGAGAACAAAAAGGCCACTTTTCACTGAGAAAGCATCATGCATATTAGACATTGACTGCCACTTTCATGAGACATTGGCTTGATGTGCTAAGTGTAGGGATTCCTCTGTGAAGGCCACATACCCAAGAGTTAAAGCGGAAATAATTGTGTGTTATTTAGTATTGCTGCAGAACATATCAGTTAAACAAGCACAACCCTTATAGCCTTCAACATGCTCATATTTTCAGCAGTTACCAATTAAGTGAAGACTGCAGGTGTTGAGGATTCACACAAACATCTGTGCTAGTCGGCCATCTCCAGTGGAAGGCTGTACTCATTTTGCTATGGTCAGTATTTTAACTGGATCCTCAACCTGTGGCCATGAGCATACAGTAGACAATTAGAAACTGCATTTATACAGGCTAAGATTCTCCACATGGATGGTTACAGCACTCGAGATTAAGACTCAGTCTTGTTCCTTTCCCCAAAACTTCAGAGATTGGAATTAAAGTTTAATTCAGATTCTTTCTTTGGGGGGTTGCCTTCTCAGGGAACATTGATATGAAACAAGCTACGTTCCTTTAACAACAGAGCGTTATTCCTTCCTCCCTCTGTCCAAAAGGATTAAATGAAGCTAATAGAAAAAACATGAGAATATTCTAACAATGAATAGTTAAAACCTCATGGTCAGGTAAGAAAAGGTGTACAAATAAAATATTTTGCAAGCACAAATCCATACATCTTATGTTGATTGAATCGCAATCACATAAGCTAACAAGAATGTTATTCTGGCTATTCCTTTAATTACTTACCCCCTTTTGTAATGAAACATCACAAAAGCAGGAAGGCGATCAGCTTTGGAATGATTTATTAGCGGAATTCTTTCAGGCAGTACTTCACCAGCTACACATAACCAAAGACAAGGTAACTTTTTTTTTTTTTTTACAATATGGGGAATTTTCTTCTTCCTTTACAACCCTTTCTTTTTAAGTAAAAATATTCAGCTTTTCACCCAACTTGCTATCTGATTTCAGGACTAACAGGAATCATCAGGGGAGCTTGTTAAGTAGAGATGAGATTTTCACCACAAAAGCACAGAAAAAATTATCTTGATATGTTATGGAAATAGGCACAATGCACATACACATACTGTTGAAAGTCTCAGAAATCACGTTTTCATATGATCTTTCTAATAGAGAGGATAGCAAAGCAGCAAGCTATGCTCCAAATGTGTTCCTTTAGCTTGGCCGAAATCAGGGTAATTAGCCCACCCTCCTATAATCCAAAAACTACCTTCCAGGGCACGCCATATCCTAAGCCTGTTTCTTGTGCCTAATCTCCAGATACCAGAGAAGCCTTCATTACAACCACCATTTTGAGCAGAGGATCAATATAGTTCAGTGACTCCTTAAGACACATTACCAGAAGCTCCCCTCAGCTGGTACCAACTGAAATCTTTCATGAAACTAATTGCAGTTTTCCCCTATGCAAGGCCTACATCTCTTAGGACTGTATTTTGGTGTACAGCATAAGTGATAGCTATTATGAAGCATGATAATAATAAGTTTCCAGAACCGTTGGCTCCCAAAGCTGTAACTGCATATAAGTTTTAGTGCTGCAACAGATGCTAATACATACATTTACATTATCTACCCCATTACTTATTAAATAATCTGGCCAGAAAGATTGCTTTGTATTTGCCAGTTCAAAGATACAGTTTTTCAGACTAACCAAGCAGCTTGGATTCATGCAGAGCCGTTGCAGTTTGCCTTGATATTACATTGTGAAACAGCTACCTAATACTTCAAAGTTACATATTACTTAAACATTTCCCATGTGGAACAGGCACAAAAGGAAAGAGGCTAGTACCCAGGCTAAAGAAGGTATTTGTAATCAAGTTCTGCTTAAACATGAAGAAAAACTCGTTCAAGTTGTATGCCTGCTTTTTTGTTTCTATATGGCAGGCTGTGGATGTAGTACCAGATTAGTACCAGGTAGTCCACTTTGCAAGGTGCTGTGTAAACAAATAAGAAAGCGTCTACTTCAAGAGCTTCCACCTTAAGATTATGCAAAGACAGAAAAGACAATGCAGAGAGAAGGAAGAGGCAGCAGCAAGTTGAACATCGTGTGCATAATAAGCATTCCCTTAGTGCTACCAACACAGCTACTAAGAGGAATTATGATGAGCTGCTCTACACATTCCAAGAGCCAAGCATTGAAAGAAAAGAAAGAGCCTCTCCTTCAGAAATGAATTCTCACATTTGCTGAGAAAAACTGTACTTTTAATTTTCTCCCAGCTTCTCTAAATCTAAACACCCCATGGAAGCAATATCAGTGTAGCAAAGTTCTGATGAAAGCCAGAAAAATCCTTGATGGATTTTTAGTTGTTTCTTCCTACCTTGCCCACCAAGTTCCTTGGTGCCCTGCCTTCCCGATGAAGCACTCTAGAGTCAGCCTGCAAGACATACACTTCCACAGCAGCTCAGACTATATTTCCTTTCGCAGTGAATTCCATAATCATGGATTTTTTTCTCAGAAAGAGTTCAATCTAAAATCCTGAAATATTGATATCCTTCATGATCATAACTTCATTTTTCTTCTTAACTCCAAAACGCACATTAATGGTGCCACCACACAAATCAACTTCTGAAACAGGGAGAAGTGTTGAATTTAAATTCATGTACTGCAAATCATCCAAATGGTTTAACTCTAGAGAAGATCCAGACAGTGGTGGTCTCTTTTCCAGTGCACATATGCATAAAAGAAAAAGCATGTTGATGAAATTTAAACAGAATTTTTCTAAGAAGCTAACAGCCATTCTAAGATTGATAATGGATTGTACGATAAATACTTGTTCGTATGAACACCTCCATTAATCCAAGTCAAACTGGCACTTTCTAAAATCATTTATCAATGTGCCCAGCCCAAATTCATAACATTTAGCTGAGTTTGAATGTAGATCTTAGTACAAATAGTCTCCTTCTGGAGGCAGCTCCATTCTTGAAACAAACCTGAACTCCTAGACTATCAGGTGCTCCCCACAAAAACAGGAGGAAAGGTACCTACAGAGAGAACCTAAGCTCTGCCTAGAAATGCCCCAGTGATGATAAGCACTGTAAGGACTCCCAAGCCATGCAGATGGGCAGTGGAACAGCACCAAGGGGAGAGGAAAAAGGCTTGTGTCTTGTGTGCTGTTGCCAATTCCAAATGAATTCCAAATCCAGTCCTTCCAAATGAAGCAGAAAACTAACTGAACAGATCGCTGCCGAAGCTACTGTGAAATAAAATGGTATTCATCTTGTATACTGAAAAAATGCTGCCACACATTCCCAAGGTGCTCCATTTCCCTCACTGGACCTCTGTGTTTGGATTCACACGGACTCTGTGCTTACAAGACGACCAGTTTGCATGTCAGGTTTTCAGAAATACCAGACGGCAGCCTGGGTTTCTGGGTCTGCTGGTTTCTAAGAGCGTTCAGCTAGCTGAATCTGGCCCTTGTTCCTGCCAAGTACGTGTGACAGCCAGTTTTCCATGCAAAGCCTCAACAGCATTGCCGCTTCTGCTAAGGATACCCTCATATCACCCGTTTATAAGGAATAAGATTAACTGCACTCTTTCCTCAGATCCAGTTTCTTTACACCGCATCCCACAGAAGGTAGGCCTACATTTCTATGAAGAAACAGACCTCTCTTGATCATCGAGCATCATTTTTTTTAAAAATCCTAAGCTGCAAGATATTTCTCCTGAACAATTAATAGAGGTGTAATAAATGACTAGTATGCCAAAAAGTCTCCTTTATAGTTCACAAACATGTCAAAAATATCTTTAGGGAGATATATATCACAATAAACCATCTGCTAAATAGCCCATGTAGCAAAATAACTGGCTTAACTTTTGATAACTTGGTATTAAGAAGGCTTAAATTACAGCAGTTTTTTAACTTGTACTTGATACAAGAAAAATAATTTTGTTACTTTGCTCTTAATAAAGAACATCTGTACATTTGGTTGTCATGACTGATATGAGCCCTTCATTTAAACTGTTACTGCTTCTCCTCTCATTAAGATCAAGTTCAGACCCTGCAGAACTGCCAACTCTGTATGATGCTTCACACAAGGGAGGAAACAAAACGAGAGGCCAACTGTTCATAGGATAACATCTTCACATTGTGGTTTAGCTGTCTACAATAATTAGAAGAGCTTTGATACATATCTCGCATTTGGGTGAGTGTTGCTTTCCCTTCTGCGGTAGCGTAAACAACGACACAGATATGAAAAGTGCAAGTCAGTTACGATCATTTACAAACACGTTAACTTCTGTTAAAGAGGAGCCTGTGGTTTATTTCTCACATGAAGTGTTGAGGTGTTGATGTTAAAAGTTACAGCCTACAGATACTAGAACTCCAGTTGAAAGCGTTTTCTTGACTGGGAGATTTATCCTGAGCTAAGCAATAGTGACTCTGGACAAATGCATAGTCCAAAAACTGCAGTGCACTACATTTAATTACCACCACTTCAACCACAGCATCCTGTACTTTAACGCCTTCTTCAGCAAACAAGAGAAAGTTTCCTGAGAAATGCTTCAATTACCTGAAAACAGACTGCAGTTACTTTCCTCTGGGTATGCAAGAAGAGGAGAGTGGAAGTTGGCACCATTACCACTTGTGTTCCAATGCTCACCTGAGCTCAGGCAATAGTTATCAACTGTCACACCTCCAGGACCATTAGTATAAGGCCACATACTCCTGGCATATCGGCTCCTATGCCCGGTTATTACAGAGCAGCTCTGTCCAAAATCTGACAGGGTGCAAGATAAAACAGGTGAACCGACACCAGCTAGACCCTAAAATTTCAATTGCATGCTCAGCACAGAAAAGCACACTAAGGCTGAATGTACTCAGAGTGGTCATGAGACACTCAGAATTCAGCTGAAATACCTGTATCTGATAGTCAGAATTGAGACAAAGTAAATACACACTGAAAGTATTTATAGCTTTAAAAGAAATAAAGTGACAAATACATTTTAAAGCCAACGTTCTAATGTTAAAGGATGTTTTCTTATGTTGCTGCTTGTTCTTGAGAAATGGGACCCAAGTAAGTAAATCACAGTGGATCTGGGAGATGCTGCTCCAAGCAGCGTGCCGCTTCCAGTCACCGAAATCTCTGTGCCTACTAGAAACCCTGACAAGCCTTAAATTACATTTACATATTCCACAGGAAGATCACTGTAACATAATGTCAATACAGAACCAAGATGCTTTTCAACGATCATGCAAACAATCACAAAACTCATTAATAATCTTTTAAATTCTAAGCAAAGTCTGTATAGTTTAAGTGGTTAAAAAATGAGCAAGGACTTGGTTTTGCAATGCCTCTGAAATCAATTAGGTTGGAAGATTATGTCAATGATGAATATTGTTCATGTATTTACTCAGCATACAGATTACCTGCATAGGTTTTTATGTAAAAATTACTACGAAATGGAACCCAAACACTGTGAAAAATGTAGGTGCATGTACCATACGTTATTCTGGACATTGAAACCTGCAAAGAAAGGGACCTGAAAAAGTGTGGAGGCAGAAGTACAGTCATGTCAAAGTAAATTATGACCATGGGGTGAAGGTACGGAGAGGTTACATGACCTGCCACCTGCCAAACAGTAAGTCAGCACCAGGCTCAGAAACAGCATCCATGAATCCTTATTCTGGACATCAACCTCTGGAGCACCATCATTTCACAACCACACAGAAAAGAATGAGATCTTTTTAAAAAACAGCTTTATGCTGAATTAGCAGAGGAATTAGAAGCAAAATCTACAAAAATTTAACATTTTGAATTTATGTTCTTGTTAGTTGTCCCTCACGCACACACAGCCACTGTCTAGCCTCCTTAGCTATGCTATACTGCCCCTTTTTGGCTTAAGCAACAAGTAAAACATGCAGAGACTGAAGAAGTAAGTGCATAGACAGTAACACTAAAAACAGCCTGGAAAGCCTAAGACTAAAGAGGCAGAGATAGAAATACACAATGGCACAAAAATATAACCCCCTTCCATTGAAAGTACAACAATGCTTAGGCAGGGCTTCTGCAGATGTTTGCGTGTGTCAGCATCGTTCATACCTACCACACATCTCTGTTTGAAAGACTTAGTTTATGAATTCTCTTGTAAATGAAGTATACATCTGCATCCAGACACGACCACGCTGGCATAATGACCTGAACGGCCTTGGCTTATATGCAAGGTCCAGTAAATTTTGTACACTAATTTTGGGCTCTGACTGTAAGGTTTTCAAAGGGGAGAGGTTTTCCTGCTTGTGTAGAGTACCTGCTTTAATGGGGCAATAGTACCACTCAGGGTCTTATCAGGCTTCATAACACAAAGGTTATTACATTACTAAATCAATGCTGTCATGGCATTGCTCTCTTGATTAAACCACTAAAAAATGTGCACATCCTGTCAAATCAGAGAAACACAATCCATCAACATACCAATTACATACTGCATACAGGCTAAATACTAACACACAGTTTCAGGAGCTGCTAAATAATAGGAAATAAAATGAAAATAAGAAAATAAGAGGATCTGCTGTCAGTTTGATAAAAGAAATAAACCAAGTATGACATATAATAACAGATCCTTACTCTTGTTTTACATCTTTAATCCCATGCTGGGGCTGTGTCCTGGATTTTGCAAACACGTTACTGCTGCAACCCTGGTGAGCCTGCTTCTCTCCAACCCTGCTCCCTGCCCAAGCACAACCAGCAAGCTCACTCTGTTCCTCAAGAGGCTTCTTTCTCCTCAGCTGGTCATTATAAACAAGCTGCAAGTCTAGTTTGTGCCAGCCTGCCTGCCCTAACTAATGCACATCTACTAGGTCTGTATTTCATTAGAAATCCAGCGCATAAACCAAGGTAACCTGACTGGCCAAGAATCCCAGGCATGGCTGTAATCACCATGATGAACGGCTCCAACTGTGGAGCCCTAAATATTACACTCTCAATTCAAGTTTCATGTTATCTAGTTTGAAGCCTTATATTAACACAGTATGACTCCAGCGTGAGAACTGCCACGTTAATTTGCACCTACTTATGCTGACAGCCCTTTGTGGCCCCGTGCCAAATAACAGGCACAGATTAATATGTTTTATACCTGCCAAAGAAAGGATATGAAAACCTTCCACAGACAACATCCTGAGGTTCTTCGTTTTTATTCATACCCAGCTAAAGAAACTTCAACTAAGTTTAACAGAATTTTGTCTCAGAAATTATTTTAAAAAAAGAGTCAGAGTTCCTGGATCCTATGTATAGTTACTTTTCACGAGTGTTCCGAGTACTAAAAGGTAAAATTATTTTAAAAGCACCTATAACTGCTACAGTCACACTGAATAAACTCTGCTTATGTGTGTATGTACATACATAGTCCATATTCCGAGTTCCACAAAGCAACACAAAAACTGCTGGTGCAAATAAATGTATATTTGATAAAGAGGAATTTTCCTTGACATATTGAAATACTTAAGAACACCACCAAACCCACCAGATCTAATACAGATATACAGTTAACAAATCCATCGGTTAGCTTAAGCATAATTCATGGCTTTTAGGATGTTCTCAAACTGTATTTCTAGACACACCTTACGCCAGAATCAGCACTTTGAGAAAACACTGCGGCCCCATACTTGGCTTCCCCATTGCCCCCCCAACTCCTTCCTTCTGTATAAGACCTTGTTGGTGTAAGACCTGTTCAGTGAATCAGGGTCAGTGAACTCACCTGCATTAAAAATGGCTACACTTCATTTTAATGAGCTAATTTTTATCTGTACCAGCCTTCTGATCCAGTTCACAGCGCAGCCATATGAAACTGCCGCTACAAGCATGAGGGCAGTGAAGAGGCTGGAAAAAGGGACTGAGAAAGGAATCAGAGGAGGTTCGCTCCTTTTGGCAGCAACACCCGCTTATGCCTCCCAAAAGTCCCACAGAACTGCGGCGCTGGCTTCAGCCAAGGCAGCGCATGCTGCCATCTCAGCAGGCACCCCAAGAACAGCCGATCAACCTCAGCTCACTGGATTCCAATTCAAACACCTGCAAGCGAGAAAGCCTTTCTGCTAGGCATTCAGGAATGGTTTTGATGTCCTGACTTGAAGACAAACCTATTCAGCCATGCACTGGGATCCCTGTATTTTTCCCCAAGGTTTTTGAATTTTATATTTTTAACTCAATTTGCCTATTTTGGATTTTTGAAAGATTAATGTCTTATTTTTCCCCAAAGCTTTTAGTTCTATTTATGTCATTCTTCCTTTAAACAACAAAATGAGGTATACAAGAAGAGGGAACAAGAGAGAATGCCTTTCAAAAAAGAAAAGCTTCACAGTCCAACGTTATAACATTGAGGTTGAGGCCATCTAACTCGCCCTACCCGCTTGCTCTCAGATGCTCATTTTTTGCAGGGAGGAGAATTTGGATGGAGAACAGGCTTTCAGAAGATTTCTTGCTACATTAATAATTCTAAAATTTCCTCAAATAGCAAATTTGATGCACATGTTCCATGGAAGGTAACAGAGGTACTGTTCAGACGTTGTCTTCCAGAAACAAAAGATAATAAAAGCACTAAGAAAATAGTTTATCTCTGTGGGATGTGAGAGCGAGGGGCAAAAAAACCCAGACAGCAAAGACTCAATCCAATACCGAACTGCCTTATCTGATCTTGTCCCTTCACAACAACACAGAAGGGTAGATTATTGCCGCACAATCTGTTCTCTGAAAATTGCTTCCCTCCAGAGCTTTTGTATTATCTTTTAGCAGCACAGTTTTTAGGGGTCTGGTACCACAAGACAACTGGGTCTCTTAAGGTTTCCAATTTATTTGCAGCAGGGAAATTCAGAAACAGGCCTGAAAGCTGCAAAGGGGCACATTGATCTGGAGATGTCCTGGCATTACCCACTGCCACAAAAGGGATCATCTCTGGGATGGCAAGCACTAATTTTCCCTAAGAGGTGGACACGAAGTCTTTCTGCTACAAAGCAGATTCTGTACGATCATTATTACACTGCCAAATTATCAGAAGTAAACAAACTGCAAATAAATGTCTCCGTGATCCTAGCCTTCCAGCTGAGAGTGTGTATTAAGCCATAATAAGGTATTAAAATACAGGTTAAATCCATCAGTACAGAGAAAGAAATAAACCACTTTATATTTTCAAGCGTGATCCTGCAGAAAGCTGCTGCTTGGAAAGCAGCTTTCTAGTAAAATCACCTGTCAAAATTCAGAACTGAAGTGAATTTTTTTTCAGAGAATAGTTCTGTACCAAGAATTCCCTTCCAGTATAAAGGTATTTTCTGTAATATTCCATGCATGGAAGATGCCCTTGAATCGAAACAGAAAGAGCTCAGGTACAATGTTTGAGGCTCACTTTGCACGCTAGCTAAGGTGAATCATGGAAGACATGTTGAAAAGAAAAATACATCATCCATGCAAAAGGAAAGAACAGTCTACCATGCCAGGAATTACAGAGCACAGTAAAGCTGCCCGATAAACTCTTACTGTAAATGTGGTTTGGACTTTAATAGCTAAGGGCAAAGCCATTAGACCAAAAAAAAAAAAAAGCCATTAGACAAAAAAAACCCAAACCAAAACAAACCCAGGAAATAGGCATCTATTCCCATCCTGATAACATGATTTCTAACGTAAGATGCTTTTAGCATATACAGACTGAACTCAGCAAAGTACATGTACATAGACCACAAAAATAACAAGTTATCTAGAAACACCTACACTGGCTTACAGGAAAGAATGACCTGACCACTGCAGGGTACCTTACCCCCATCTTTGAGAGCTCTGGCGCCTTTAAGGTGCAGAGATGGAAGACCTGGACTCCTTTAGCTGTACTGATTTTGGAAGCCAACTTCAGAAGCCAGAGCCAGGCTAACCACACCCAGAAACAAGAGCCAGGCTAGCCACCTCAAGCACCAAGAGGCGAGATCCAAGAGGTCTGAGAAGTTTGACCTCGACCTCCCTTTTAGCTGTGCAGCCTCCCCGGGTACTTCTGGCCAGGGCTNCAGTCACAGGGGTAGGGAATGACCACCCCCAGTCACAGGGGTAGGGAATGATCACCCTCAGTCACAGGGGTAGGGAATGACCACCCCCAGTCACAGGGGTAGGCAATGAGCACCCCCAGTCACAGGGGTAGGCAATGAGCAGCCCCAGTCACAGGGGTAGGGAATGACCACCCCCAGTCTCCTCCCTGCTGAGCTGCCCTGAGTTGAAGCCCATCCTTCTGGCATAAGGAGGACAGCACCCTGCAAGCTCACCACTGCTAAGCTCACTCCCAACATTAAGGTAATCTCTTCCTGCTGTAAAGCCTTGGCCTAAATGCTGCAGAACTACATCAAGACCTACAGGTGTGATTTAACTGGGCTGCAGCTTTTCAATTCAATACTAACTTGCAAGGATTTTTTCCCTATATCGTTCCAGGATACCTTTTTCATTTTGACCTCAGTACATCAGTAGGATGCCAGTGCCTTCCTTCCCCATGTGTAAAGGGCATGAAGCTGAAGAGCAAGCATCCCTTTAGTATAGCAGGCTTAGTCCTGATTTAGACTCCTTCTCTCAAGTGCACTTTTCATTCACTCACTGTCGTAGGATATTAAAACCTTCTGGATTTAGCAGTAGCGTTGGGTAACTGCTGTCTGCCTAATACTTAACAAACCCACCATTTTTCCCATTCTACATCAATATAGAAAAATACTCCCTTCCAGCCCAAAGGAAATACGACTACTGAAGCAGCCACAGCAGATCATGCGAAATGCACCCGCTGGTGGTACTAATTAGGATGCAAACTCCTGTGTAGGCACAAGAAGTTCCTGAGAGGCTGGATTATAAGTGTCCTTCCCACGCCTTTCTTACCCCAGCCTAACCAAGTGAATTGCTCACTGGATCCCTTTGATCAGTCTCCGTATGGAGATGCTTCCCTCTAGCCTAGTCCTGGCAGTAGCAGTGGTTTAACAAAACCTGGTCCTACTGCCAAGAGAAGGCCTCCTACATACTCCCTAGCTGTTTTACTCCTGCTGGAGCCTGAAGCCCTATTTTATTTATCTAAAATATACCTCCTAGCAACCAACGCTATCACAAGAATTTTACCTGTGCACCTTTTGGAGCGGTCGTGAATTTCTGTTTCACAGAGAACACTAAAATAAGCACGGCCTTTTCTTTCGGTTAGAGAGCTGCCCTTGCACATCTTTCCTGTATGGCTGCTTAACAGGTGTAAAGAGATAATGTGCCAGATGCCAAAAACTCTGAATGTGTGACGTCTCATCATCATGTAGCTACAGCTCCTGATAAATATCTCCTTTCTTCCTAGGACAGTTTAAATAATAATAATATTTGGCACTTATATACAACTTTACATCTTCAAAGCACTGTACAAACATGTACCTAATTAATCTTCCTAATTTCTCTATGAAAAAAAAAAGCTACAAGGAACTAAGATTATTAATAATCATGATTCTATTTATTTGTTAAATCCTGATGGCCTACTTGGCCCTGAGCACGAAGGTAAATATATCTGTCTCAGGGACTTCACAAACTAAATTGTGAAGAATTTATTGAAGAATTGACAAAGGCGCACATTATGCTGACACTAAATTCAGCCCAAAAAAGGTTCAGATGAAATCAAAAGCCAAAGGCAGGTTTATGATGGAAAAAAATCAAATAGTTTCAACAGTAAACCAAAAATTTTAAACCAAAACCTTCACCTGAATATTTGTATTGGAAACAAGCACAACAGGACCACTGAGTGCTTTATTTCATGTAACGTAAGAGATAAAAAGAGTAAAATAAAATAAAATAAAATAATAAAAAGATCAAATCTGACTAACGGAGAGCAAAAAACCCACAGGTAGCTTATCCATGGTCCTGAACAATCAGTCATTAAAATAACCAAAGTTTTCTGATGGTTTCGTTTACATGAGGGTGGTGAGACCCTGGCCCAGGTTGCCCAGAGAGGTGGTCGATGCCCCATCTCTGGAGACATTCCAGGTCAGGTTGGACGGGGCTCTGAGCAACCTGCTCTGGTTGGGGATGTCCCTGCTCACTGCGGGGGGGTTGGACTGGATGGGCTCTGAAGGTCCCTTCCCACCCAAACCATTCTGTGATCCTATGATATTTGGTGGCTTTTTTTATTTTGTTTTTCTACCAAATGCTGATGCAACACACAGGGTACTTACTTAGTACTAAAATATGACCTTCTCCTGGGTTTGGGCAAGAAACAAATACTGCATCTCTCAGCAATCTTTAATGCAGTGTTGATGCATGCACACTAAATCAGACACCACAACTTCAGGAATCATTTTAAACTAGGATAAATAGTTACCAAACTTCCAGGCATCATGTGAGACATCTATGTGACAGAGTTAAAATTCATACTCCATGTTTTCTTTGCTAAACCTCATTAAAAAACAGATTTGTGTTGCTCACATAAGCACTCTGAACTGTCAAACCTCCTCTCTGTATGATGATTCTAACACCAAAGAAAAAAAGAATCGGATATCCTTCCTGGAAAAGTCAACACTTCAGACTCAGGTAGGGAACAGGACTGGATGAGAGATATAATTTACATGTAGATGAGACGCTGCACTGCATATCAACTCTGTAGTATTGCACTCCTCTCAAGTCAATGAGTTCTTCAATCCACATGCCTACGGCTGTTCAGCCAAACATTTCAGAACAGATTGCCAGAGTTCAGAACCCAGCATAAACAAAATTAGGAGCTAACTACTAACAAAAAATCCAGCTTTATTACTATTTGTCATCTCCTCATTTTGGCTGATATCTGAATCTTATGTGATTTCAATTGCTAACAAAATTGAAGACACAAAGTCATTTAAATGGAATATAGCTGTGCATGATATACCTTTCCTGGGAGGATTCGCCATCCAACAGCAACGTGGGGTAGTGATTTACAAACTGCATTTTGTACTGCTCTAACACCTGTCCCTAACACTGGGACAAATGTACTCCAACATATGTCACCTTAGACATCTAGTGTGAACATGGCCTTGGTAAAGTAAGAAAATAGAGAAAAGAAAATATTATGTGTAGTAAGGAGGTAAAACAAGACAACAGAAAAAAACAAAAAAGTGTATTTTGAGACACCATCCCTGGGGGCATTTAAA
>VZTV01017098.1:42427-53853 GCA_013400875.1 Anhinga rufa | reverse complement strand
TATATATATGTGCATGTGTGTAAAATAAAATGAAACAACATGGGTGCAATGCTTTTCTTACTCCAGTATTAAACCTCTTCCTGTTATTGTCCAACACAGACTTCCCAGCAGGTATCTGCTGCATGGAAATATCATCCAGTTCCTTGGGGTTTTAAATATATAATGCAACTGTGCTTTTTAGGAACGCGAGGAAAGAGATTGGCACGCATTAAAATATGCTTCTTGTTTTACACGCCTCCTGCTGTGATGGATCATTAAAGGGATATCAACAGTCAGAGTTAGATATGGTGGTGCTGTGGCAGGTTTTTAAATGAAAAAATAAACCAGCTTTACATTCTCCATTTTTTATCTTCTCTGTGAGAGATAACCTCACACATTTTAATTACACCACAAATAAAATGTAGTTTATAAAGATCTGGATTTTTTTTTAAAAGATATCAGCATATCAACGTATACAAACCTGAACAGGTTTACGTGTATTAGAAATGCATTAGGAATTTTCAAGAAAACCTTTAAGGGCTTTATTTATATGGTCAGTTAAGGAAGAAAAATAAAGGTTTAGGAATTTCAGCAAGGAAAGAAGAAATACTAAAAAGTCTAAGGTTTGCAAAATATGAAACCAGTAACTTTTGACAGCAATTTAAGCTGGAGCAAAAGAAATCTTCCATTTTGGGTTTATTTGTGGGGTTTGTTTTGGTTTTCTTTTTGTTTTTAAAAGCACATAAGAAAACGCCTCTCTTTTTTGCTGGCGAAAGGGAGTCTCCATGCCAGGGTAATGAGATGACTTTGTCCTGCTGAACAAGTCACCCCGTACAGTGACAATACCCACACACAGAGGAATGGCACAGCAGTCACTGAGGGGGACTACTTCTAAGCCACCAGGAAAGCTTACATGGGGGCGGTGGGTGGGAAACGTTCATCAAACTTAAGCAAAACGGCCAAACATGAATATTTTTCATTGTACCTATTTGCATGTGTTTGTATCGCTGTAAAAAGGC
This sequence comes from Anhinga rufa, assembly GCA_013400875.1. Lineage (NCBI taxonomy): Eukaryota > Metazoa > Chordata > Aves > Suliformes > Anhingidae > Anhinga > Anhinga rufa. Next base: position 52,855 of record VZTV01017098.1, on the reverse strand, counting down.
TTTTTTTTTTTTTGGCTTCTTGATGAAGATGCAAAACTTCTGCTCTAAAGCAATACAAAGGGCTTTGGGGTTTGTTTGTTTGTTTTGTGGTTTTTGGTTGGTTGGTTGGTTGTTTTTTTTTATATCTCGTGTACTCTATTTATGGATAAGTGGAAAATTAGCAGATTTACACCATATTGAATGCTAAGAACAGGGTACTTCATTAAAACTTTAAAAAATAGGAGTTCATATCTTGCCTGAAAAGGGAGGGGTTTATGTTCAAATATTTAACCAAAGCAGCTGGAAGGAAAATGTCTGTATTTTTTCCCCCTTCAGTTAAATGCAAGAACAACTCTCAGGCCTTACGCCTGAGGCATCCTAAAAATACCTCCAGCAAAACAGCTTCAGATGGCAACAGTTTTTCTCTTTGCTTTCTCGAAAAATCTCTCTTACCTTACTCCATCAGAAGACATGTGAAGAATAATTTTAAGAATCACTTTGCATGTTTTTCAATGGATGCAAAGAAAGATATTGCTTTAATTGTATTTTCTTGCATTGATCATCTAGATCGCTAGCAAGAGAACTGCAGTGGCAGAACATTCTTCAGCTGAAGTGCATGAATGCAATCACACTGTATGCATTGAGAAGTATTACCCAAAACAGCATCACAGGCAGGTTTTCCTCTTTTTTTTTGGGGGGGGGGGGGGGGNTGGGGGGGGGAATGGGAGGGAGCCAGTCACAGCTCGAAAAAACCACTGATGAAAGTTCAAAACACTGTGTTTCCCATCACTACTTCTATTCAGAGAGCAAGCGAATCGAGGCTGAGATCCTGTGTGGAAATCCCAGTCCTCTGACTATTGAAACCCACCAGGCTAACGCACCAGAAACAAGGTGCTTTGTACTTCACTGGATGACAAGTGTTTCTGAAAGCATCAGAAGACCACCACGAATAACTAAATATAATTTAAAAACGCCCTGAGCACTAGACAGGTGGTGCAGACCAGCATGGCCTATGAAGAAGAGCTGGGATTTGCCATGGAGGGACCCGAGCCCACCCCCACGTCCTTCTGGAACCACTTCACACCCCCCCCAGAGGGAAGCCTCACGCATGGGTGCCACGGGCAGGAAGGGCAGCCGCGCGAAGCTGATGCACCAGGCGAAGCTGATGCAAGCTCGGAGCGCTTCCCCGGGTGGCAGGTTCCCTCGGCACCAGAGGCAGCATTTATTCCCAAGGCACCCTGCCTGCAGCAGAGGGTATCCCCAGGGGCTGGGGAGGACGCAGAAGCACCCTCGCCCCCTGCGAGGAGGCTGCGGTGCTTGGCTTTTCCCTTTCACTAGGAAGAGGAAAGGCCCTTTACAACCTGCTAAAACAAGAACGCTGTAGTTCTAACGTGCTTTTCGGTTAACCAAGATGAATCCCAGGACTTCCCTTAACCAGCTAATTAAAAAAAGAAGCAGGGCAGGGGAGAAGCAAGAGTCTTGTCTGTACACGGAGCCCATCAGGGTAATTGGGAGCGCGGCGCAGCCGGCAGGATGCTGCCTCTTGCCCGTCCTCGGTAGGAGCGGAGGCTCGGCAGGCCCCTGCACGCAGGCTTCCCCGCGCAGCGGGAGAGACTCCAAAGGCGAAAGCCAGGCAGCAGAGCTGGGGGAGCGGGTCCCCATGCACCCCGGCTCGCAGCGGGAAGGAGGGACGGCAGCACCAGCCCTCGCTGCAGAAGGAGGGGAGCTGGAGGCGAGGAGGTGCAGGGGTTGGCAGACCCGGGCACCTGAGGATGCCTTTGATGGCCCAGAGCTCCCACCGCTGCCTTCCTGCCGCAAAAAGAACACCTACGGAGTTGGCAAACAGCAGCAAAAGGCACTTCACGAAACCCACAGGACAAGGCACTCTTCTCGCTGAAATTTAAATCTACTTTTAATTAGAAACCACTCTTCTGTCCCCATATATTTCCCTTTTCTAATTTAACGAGGAACTCTCAAGATTAAAAGGAAGAGATCAGATGAGGGAAAAGCAGTCCTTCCGTCTTTATCTTCAATATTGCAGTGTGGGAACTTGGTACCTTTTGGCATACGGTTTGTTTCGTGGTTTCTCCTTTCCAGTCTGGGGCTTAGAGAATCACAGCACCACGGCTTAGTGGGTTGCCAAACACCGAGCCTAGTAGCACCGATGTCCCCAGCCTGTCATAAATGCAAGGTAAAACACATTCAATCTCAGTTTGTCAGATGCTACCGGGTTTGAAGATTGCTCGTACAGCTGTAAGGGGACGGGGGTGGGGAGGGGGGAGACCTCATAAAAATTATGAAAAGTTAATTCAAAATTCTTAGCAACTAGTAGGATGATGCAGGAGCAGTTGTCATTTTAAAAACTATCAACTACTTTTTTTAAACATCTTAAATGAGACTTAAAACATCTTAAAGTGTTCTACTAGTCATTATAACCTTGACTAATGACCTGTTTGATCAGTTTTCAGGAAAATTTTATGCCTTTTCATTTTAATGTCAACTTTGAATGCTCATCATACTCCCTGCCATATATAATTATTTGCATTTAAAAATGAAAAACCCCTGACAGATACTTTACATAACCCCCTTGAAAATAGAAGATAAAAATCCTCCTACTATTCTTCTTCATTTTCATTTCAGAAAAAAGAGGCTTGCATATTTGAAAATGCAATCTGTAATCTGCAGATTAAATTAGCATCAGCAATGAACAGCTATACTGTATATACAATAAAACAGTCAATGGAGAGGCTGCATATAAATTAAATATATAAGAGCTTTATCCTTGCCATCACATGTATAACTTAAGCATGGCAAGGGCTCCTGATGAGGCTGACAAGGTGTATGCGCATAAATTACATGAGCACTTTGCATATGAACCCAAACTCAGTCCCTGGGTCATCCATTTATGACTGGGGAGCTCTCCATTTTTTTTTATTTACCTGATTTGAATATTTATTATGAGGCTTTTAAACTCCTTAAAAACTGAGCACAGGAGGGGGTGGGGAGGATGAGGATTTTTGGATGGCTGTCACCTTACAGAAGGATACAGCAAACAGCGAGACACCTGTGAGGACAGGCACAGTAGCTGCCAAGCACAAAAATTCAGAAGAGCAGGTGAGGTATCTTCAGAAACATCTCCTGTTTGGCACCTTTTCACCCTGAGTAAGCCACGGTGCAAGGGTGGCACTTTCCAGGGTCAGTCCCTTTTCACCTGCCCCACAAAGCTCCTATGTGTGCTTCTGAGAACCAGGACCTGTGCCACCAGAGATAATTCATTTACACATTGTGTCCCTCCCTACCAAAGCACAAACAAGCAGGTACTGATTGCCCTGCCACTTGCATGGCTCCTAATCAGCCATCTAGCACAATAATTACACCATTGCTATGCTGATGCTACAGCATTGTTCTGCCCACTGCCAAATTCTAGCTGTGTACCTAGGACAAGGTGATTCCTATCACTAAAATCTGCTTAACAGTTATTTAACAGCCTCTAGGGCATTCACTGTTCCAGGCTTAATTTCTTGGTTTTCTGGTTTTTTGTTTTTTGTTTTTTTTTTCTACCTAACCCAGTATCGGGGTTAAAAGTTAAAACAAAATATTAAAGCCACGAGTAGCTCTACCACCACCTTCTAAGTTCACCACCTTCTCCAAGCTCCTGCTATGAGCACCATCATACCTTCTGCACTGAGACAGGTTCCCTCCCCCTGGTCGGTTTACTGGCCTTTCATCTGATGTCCCCAAGCTGGAAAAAAAAGCGCGGTTTTCATTTACTCTTTTTTTTTAAAGCCTGACACTGAAATTAAATAAATGCCAGTGAAATACCTGCAAGCATTTAAAAAAAAAACAAACAAGAAAACAAACAAAACCCCCAAATTTTCCACTCCCCAGAAACGTATGTAAAAACAACACATGGGGCCTAAAAGATTTCTTTAATTTCTGCATTTTCTCAAATACAGATGCTATACCGGAGCAGCAAACAGTCGAGCCAACCACTCCCCAGCCAGAGGAAAATCTTTCCATCCATCTTTCTGGTACTCCACAAGCACTCCTCCTCAACTGCAAGGCTGCCGAGGGAGGACTTGCCCAGCACAGAAAGGCACAGAACTGGTTCAACGGGTAGAACAATCCCAGGAGCCGGTGTTTCATCATCTGAGACAACGGCGCGGAGGCTTGCTGCAAGTTCTCCAAGGGGTCAAACTGCTCTGTAATTTCTTCTTCTATTTCTGGAGTTCCTCAAACACTACCGAGTTTGCAAGGCAGAAATCATGTAAGTGGATGCATTCAGCATGGAGGAACCTATAGCACCGACAACCCTGTTTATACACAGATTAATTTTCTTAAGCTTGGCATATACCTCAAAAATTACCTCTTTACTGAGACCCTAAAATCTTGATAGAAATGGTTTAAATTGTTAGATCTTTACTAGGACTTTAGATACTGAAGTTCTTACAATTACCCGATATTAAGATGGACAATAAATAGTACTGCTGGCTAAGAAAAAAAAAATTTTTCTGATGACACCAACAAAAACCAAAGCAAAGCAAAAGCTCACAAGTCAAGCCAAAAGTCCAGCCCGATGTCTCGCCTCCAGCAGCAGCCAAGAGCAGAAGTTGAGGGAAAAGCAGAAGAGGGCAGTCCCAGACTCTAAAACCATGCAGCTCTGAATCAAGCCCCAGAAGCTGTATTTGAACCTCATGGGTCCCACAGATTATTCCTACATTAGTTTCTCCAAGTGGGCTTTAAATCCATGCGAGCTTTTCACATCTCTCTTCTTCAAACTGCTATGCCTCATCTACTTAGTCATTCCTTACACAAAAGCTGTTCAATAGACTTATGACCTCTGCAGCTTTCGCAGTACTATTTTATCCTCTTTGGATGTGGAAGTGAAGAAGGGAAAAAGAATTAGGAGGAAGACGTCAGAATCGATCCCACTACTCAAGATGAAGGCACCCCACAGACGCTACTGTGACAGATATGTTTTTCTCTACTACTGCCATAAACATTCCTAATGTTTTATTTGCTTTTTGACAGCTAGCGAGTATACGGTTGACTTCTCCACACAAATATATGACCCCTAGATCTCATGCCCGAGTGTTAACAAGCAACTCAATTTAAATGAAAAGTTAGAATATTTTTCCTGTGGACATCACTTTGCATTTATCCGCACTGAATTTCATTTGTCATTTTATAATATGGTTGCACAGCAACCTAATGTCATTCTGAAATCCTTTGCATTTTCATTTGCATCTTCATCTTCACCTCTGTGGATAACTCCATCAAATCAGCAACGCTGCCACTTCACTATGCATGCTCTTTCCCGGATCACTCAAAAGAACAGGAATCGACAGAGGCACATTTTTATTAACTGTAAAATAGCAGGCAGTGTTTGTCTGCTAAGGAGCGGGTATTGACTGCAAAATGTGTAAATATCAGCCTCTCAATAAATTTACACACAAGAGATTTTTCTTCTGGGGTGTATCAGGGGAGTTAACTCGATACTCTGTCTTTCTTCTTTTAAACCCTGTCCTTATTTCCAACCTGTCTTTAAAACCCAGCCTTCCCAAACACCATCGTCCCTTTACCACATAGCTCAAAGAACATGCCTCTGGGTCATCACCTCCAGCCACCCTGCCCGCTCCTTCCTCACCAGCTCCTGCCAGCGCTGGAGCATCTTCATGTACCCTCCTTATAACTGGACCAACTCTTAACACACAGCTTAAGACTTCTTCCAGACCAACGGTGAGCTGCCATTTTATGCTATTCAGTAAATCCACTTTGAACAGGGCTGCAAAATCACACTCACCTTCAAATTCAAAATCCTTCTTTAGTGTAACTGGACATTAAATGCAAAGTCAAACTTTTCATTAATTTAACTAAGGTATCTCACTTTTTGCATGTTTGTTTTTCCAAGAACTTAATAGGTCTAATTGTTACAAGCCGAATCATGTGAATACAGTCCAACATATGAACATAACGGCATCAGCGGGTCTTAGTGCTAAAAAACCAAGACCCTAAAAATCCGCAATTAACTTGTTATGCTAAACCTTGCTTTGTGGATTTTTCAAGTTTATTTTTCCGTAGTTATCGTCTATTTTTGCCCTGATTTTTTTATACGCGGAATGAAATGTTACCAGCTGCAGCTTTAAAGTAAAAAACAACAACAGAAACTGGATTGACAAAAAGAAAAATGCCTTTGAAAAACTAGTCAATACAAGCCGGTGTAGGACTAGGTGTACCTGAAACACAAAACTTAAGCAAAGGCACAAAGATATGATATGTTCTTGTTAACGGCATGCTCCAGCCATGAACTGGGGCTTAGCTACTCTAAGAGGCTTACAAACAAAACAGCCCTAGGCAGTTCATGTTCTCTTCTCAGGGCAAAACCGAATTGGGGGTGGAAAAATATACGTATTAAGCCAATACCTCACTTCAGTGATTTATTTCACTTTTCTCCTCTACCTGGTCCCATCCTCCCTCAAGGCCCGAGACAAAAACTAGGTCTAGAGTATCCCACCTGAGCACTTGGATGTTCTCCAGCCTGTGTGCCACTCCCATTAAAGACGGTGGGAGCATGGACAAGTCACCTCTCCAGAAACCATGCACACCCATGCACACACAGGGTTAGGCAGACCCTAAACAAAGCAGGGAAGCTGTGGGACGATTACCCTAAATCATCCAGATTTGCCAGATGCTTCCCAAGGTATGACTTTGGGAAGAAGGCAATTCGCAGGCACGCTGAGAGGAAACCAGGCATGTAAGGGAGATGTTCTGTACCGAAAGGAAATAGGAATGGATTCTATTCACCAATACATCCCCAGCAAATTGGAATGAGCTGAAACTACAAACTGCTGCAGCTTTGTTATTTTACTACTTTTGAAGAACTACTAGAAAGGAGCTACTAAGTCGCTAACCATTAACTGAAGAAGAAATTGCAAGCTGACCTTGCAGAGAGCCCCACAGCACTCAGCATCAGGTCCTACACCGTAATCCTCTAGCACTGTAAAAACCTAGGCGTCGCACTATTTTGGTTACTTGTTCAGGGGCTGACTGGCAGATAAGCCTTGTAAGACAAAGCTGTACCAAAAAAACTGTTTTTGTTTTTGTTTTTTTTCAGGGAGAAAGGATGTAGAGGAGGAAAACATCCTGGGGGCCAGATTCAGCCCTCGTCCCGCCAGCCAGTAACCTCCCACCTACACAGGTATCTGTTTCTTCAGGAAAAATAAAGGACCTGAAGTCTTCTGTCACGGGAGGCCAAGTGACAAGTGTCCACATTATTATGAAGGGATTATTTTCTGGTCACAACCACACACCAGCCTGCTAAGGCTGTGCTCAGCTTTAAGCACTGACCTGGTTACCCTGCAAACCGCGCGAGCCCGTTTCAAGCTCCCGTGCTCCTCTGCCCCAAGTCCCCTACAACAATTTCCGCTCAGAGCAGGGCTGTGCTGGTCCCAATGTACGTGTTAAAACCTGTCTCCAGTGCAGCCAGCTCGCATCTTGTCTCCCTCCTCCTCCATGCCTGCTCTGCCTGGCCCTGGGAGCCCAGGCTGGCCCCGGGGAACACCACTGGTGCTGGCTCCCTGCTCCCAGTGCCACCTGCAGGCACCCTCCCCACCCCAGCTCACCTGTGAAGGACAGCACTGTCCTGTCCCTAACCACTGCAAAAAGCCAAAATTGCTCAGATCGTACAACCCCAGTGAAAGGAAGCGGAGACAAAGAACCCAGCATGATTTACAAGCACCGTTGACAAACAAAAATGTGGTGCAATAGAGCCCCAGAAGGTCTTTTGCGGTGCTGAATTTATTATAGAGAACTGGAATAAAACAGTGAAATCTTTAACGACTCCTCCAAAGTAGAGTCCTTACCAAAATTTGTTTCTTTTTCTTTCTTTGTGGGGATGGGGATTGTTGTTAAAATATTTGCTGTGTGCCCTGGTTTTTAAGCAGCATCAAATCTGAAAAAAAAATTTGAAATGTGCTCTCTCTCTCCCCCCCTCAGAGAAATATAGCAAATTTATCCCCAAGAAATAAAAGAAAGTAGGCTTAAGTATCCTACTGGCATTCCTTTTTTGATTATCTCTCAGATACCCTTGGACAGCAAATAAGCTCCTGAAAAAAATATCCTGGAATGTTGACACTGCAAATTTCGTTCATTAATTTTTATACAAAAAAAAAACAATTATTACAAGAAGCTGAGAAGGTTTTGTTTAGTAAATAAAGAATAGGAAAAAATATGGTACCATGCAGATAGTTAAGTGTATTAATAATATGCTAAAGAGCATTTTGAAAAAAGAAGCAAAAATATTATATAGATCCATTCACATTCACCTCATCCCACAAGAAGCATAGTTTCTATTGCTGTGGAACAGCAAAGTATTGTGAGTTCTTTAAAAAAACAAAAAACAAAACAAAACAAACCAAACAAAAAAAAAAAAAACAGAAAAAAAAAAACCAACAAAAAAAACCCCAGGGAAAATCTAAACTAAACCCAAAACCTAGCCCTCTTCCCCCCTTTTTCTAAGTTCACTAGTGAAATCCTTCTCTACTTGCAAGCTTAGGAAGATGATTAGCTTCTTCTTATACACCTACAAAATGATGGCACTCTGCAATCTGAACATCACCCGAGTGTTTTTTCCTTTTTTATTTAGAATTCACGCTCAATTTTGCATCGTCTGATTGAAGATGAGGGGGCGGTGAGGAACGTGTGGGAGAAAGCCACAGCAAGCTGCGGCACACACCATCCCATCCTGCATTTGGAGGTGAACAATTAAGTGGAGGGAGCTCGCTTCAATAGCGACGTGCTGAAATGAGCATCCAGGGACTCCACGTCCTCAAGCAGAATATTTTTCTTTTTTGGCCTTTAACAAAAAGATTTTACACAAATCAACCTCGTGCCACGACAGAGTAGAGACCCTTGCATTGAACTTTATTAACTTATTTACAGTAGGGTTTGTTTGTTTGTTTGTTTTGTTGGAACAATGACTTCTGGAAAATATGGTGAGTGGGAGAAGAAATTATTAGAATGTGCTACTTGACTAAAACAATGAAAATGCAAACCCAGTATAACGTCCTGGAACTGCTTTTTGGTTTTGTTTTTAACATGCCTGCCTGGACATTTTCTTGGTAGCACTAAAATGAATGACTTAAGAATCAGCCCCAAATTTCCAAACTATTAAGATTTTAAATGGCATTTTCCCCACATATACCCTAATCTGTTTATTTCAGTTTTAAATATGTCTTACCTATTTACAGAAGTATTTTTCTCAATTTTTTTTCAACAGCTCAGCTAAAATAAATTTCTGCTCAAAGTTTCCACATTTCCAGCCAGGAAAAGGGTAATGGAGACAAAAATTGTGCATAGTTAGTAGGAAGAAAAATAACATTGGAATCTTTGCATGCACAAAGAAGGGACGGAGTGGAGAACGAGGCCAACTGCACAACCTCTCTTGCTCTTTAACTTCTCTTCTCTGAGAAGGTTCACACCAGCTAGTAGACCACCGAGTCTCCCTGACCTAGTTGTGTTGAAGTTGTGTTGTGTGACCGGGAGTTGTGTTGAAGGAAAAGGCTCCACCAACTCCTCACTAAAGCTTATAAGAGCCCTATTAAATATCAGGAATGTTTCACCTCAAACTAATATATACCAAAGGGGCATTACATGAGCAAATGTAATGTTCCTTCGGTACTAGGGGAAGAGGAAAAAACAGTTCACAGCTGTCAATCTGATACTTTTTCCTGACGGTATCCTGCGACGAAGACAGAGATGCATCACTGTTCACCGACACACACACAGCTGAGCCAGACTCGCAGCGACGTACCAGGGCACCTGCCTGCGGAGCGGGAAGGCAACCGGAGGCAGATCTCACAGTGGACACCTCCTGCCTCTGCAGTTTGGGTGCTCTTTCCTTGGACTTTCTTGACAAATGATAAGTGATCACTTGCCAAGGAACAAGTGCTGCTTCCCTAACATTTATTCTTCTCCAAAGACTTTTTCTTCTCCCTAATGCTTGTGTCTTCTCCAAATTCACCTTGTTCATTGCTATAAACCATCATGCAAAACTGCTGGAATGACCAGATTTTTTCCAACACAGAAAAACCAGGAGCAAGGCTGGGCTTGGTGGTCCTCAACCTCTCTCAGGCTTCCTCTCTTGCCAAACCCTCCTATGACAAGACACACATCAGCAAAACCTTCCTGCTCCCTCCGCTGTCACCAGATTCACCTGGTGCCATTATTTAAGGCTGTGAGTGGTAGGACAAGGTGGGCATCCACCAACGAAATGCACATATCTGGTATTGCCCATGTAAACCACAGTTAAGTCAAAGGCTTCAGATGCCTCCAACTAGGGGAAGACCTCAGGTTGTACACAGAGCTCAGACAGCACTTCTTTCTCTTTGTGGTTCTCAAAAATAGAGGCAAATATTTTGCTCCACGTTGAAATGGGTGAGGGAAAAGGAA
>VZTV01017098.1:28428-42396 GCA_013400875.1 Anhinga rufa | reverse complement strand
GGGGGGGGAGAGAGAGGAGGGGTGGAAAGAGAAAATTATGAAGTAAAATACAAAGCCAATAAAGAGTGTCTACACAGCAGAAATGATGCACTGAAATTATTTTCTCCTTTTTCTCTTCCTCCTGAGAAGATGATGGATCAGTTCATACTTTGAGGACTCTACTCAAAGAGTAGAGAAATCACAGCAAGTAGGAAAATACTAAACACGTGATTTCCCACTTCTTCTCCCTTGTAAATAAACATTGGACAATATTTTATTGGTGACTAAATGTAATTAAAATACATACTCATATAGCAGATGACATGTTGCTTTTAGATCTTTGGCAGTCCAGCTTCTCATTTTCTGTAGTTACAATTCATAATTACAAACCAAATAACCTCAGGTTAATCCTGAGGCAGGATTAAGCAATTTCTTATAGGTAGTCAGGTATTTGGATTTTTGCTTCAAAATTTAGAATAAATTTTAAGCATATAGGACTTAAAAAAATCTAACTAAAACAAAACACCAAAGCCATCCCACCCCAAAAGCCAACAACACCCCCCATTCCCGTTAAGCTTATGGTATTTAAATATCTCAGCTCTCATTTGTTTTATCCCATTTAGTAGTTACTTCCAACTGTATTGAACTGTGACAGTTTTATTTTTAAGAACTTCCACAAATTAAGTTTTATTCAAATTGAATACTCAACAAGTAACAACTCAAACCAGGATTCAGTAACAGAATCTGACCTTAATTACCAATTATCAACTGGATAAAATTTACACATTCACACTCCTAGTAGGCAATTTTGGAGATTTTGGTGGCTGCAGTTTCATTTCCTCACATGCTACAGTAAAGAAAAGATTTGGAAATTGTTACTCCAAATTTAGCACAAAAGCAGAGACAAACCCAATGGCGCTCATTAAAAGACCCTTGTAAAATTGGGACTGAAATATGGAAAACCAGATACCATTTTTAAATTATTGCCATGATATAGTTCTGAGCATGCAAATAGTTCAAGTTCCTGGCTTAATTCGCAGTTTAACTACAATCTATCATATGACACCTTAGGAGTCAATGCAACCCAACCAGTACATTAGCAGCCTAAATTGCAGACTATGGAAAAGCGTTTTTACCTGGAAGGCTGTGTTACAACAAGCATGCTGAGGCAAAAAGCCACGATCAAAGCACTGAAATACAGAAAGAAATAAATAGGTCGAATCCCTGTATCTGTTTAAACTACTCATACATTCAATTTATGACCTGTTGGTGTGTGGCACTGAGGAACTGACCTGCAGGTCTTGATGATTCTCTGAAAATAACCACATACTGCACAAGGTTCATTCCTGGGTGCTTTGTCGTTTTATTTTTTAAATTCTTTGTGGGAGGGGACGGTGTTTGCAGATAAAATGTTGGGTTGCTTCAGGAAACATATACGCAATAATAATACAACTAATTCAGAAACAGAAGAAGTTCAAAGGACAATAAAAATACTCAGGAGCCTGTAGAAGATTCCATATGCAAAGAGTCTAAAAGATTACAGCAGTTTAATTTACAGAGGTGGAAAATATTTGACATAATGATGGCATATAAAATAATAAATGTTATAGGGAGGGGTCAAGCTGAGCACTACTGGAAAAAAAGACCAAACTGAAACTCCTAACTCTTATTTCTAATATCAAGATGTAGGTCTTAGGAGCTGAACTTCTCACCAGTCCTGTTTTACCAATTTATCTCAGCTCTCATTTCCTCCCTGCTTTCGGGCAGATATTTAATATATATGTGTTTGAGGTTTAGCTTTCCCACTGCAAATGAATTAATTGATCAATTCTGTTTGAGAACGTTACAGAGAAACCCTTTTAAACACAATGAGATATTAGCTCTTGGGCTTTTGTCATGAAATACTGAAGCTGTGTATCGGGCAATCTCAACACTCACATTATTAAGAACACACCCTGCTGAGGATGAACAGATAACGTTCTCGATGGAGATCAAAACTGATTTTCAGAACACCACCCAGCTACTAATTGCACTGCATGAAAGGTTAAAAAAACCCCACAAAACAAAACACCATGGTCCACAGCTGGTTCTTGCAAAATTGCCCACTGAACTGCTTGTTATTCTCCCTCTGAAACATTTGCAGGGGCCACTTTGAGACAGGATACTGATGAATCACTCTGGGTTTGTTTTAAAGAAATGAGGAAAGAGTTAAAAATAATTCTGGTTACTTTAGAAACTGACATCCTTTGTTTTGGTTGAGATGAAATACCATTATGGGCATGCAATACCTTTTAAACTTGCCACTATTCCAACAATAACTAAAGCTGTTCTAAGAAACTACCACCCAAAGAGAGATCACCACAGATTTACAGTAAGCTTGCAAAGTTGGAGTATACTTGTGATATTACCAAACATGCTCAGCTGAGCCTAGCTCGGAGTGACCTGACTGTAACCACCAGAGCTTGACAGTAATTCGCTGCCCACTGACTCCAGCGAAAACACAGCAATCAAAATAGCAATATGGGCTTTTCTGTTTTCAACAGCATCTTGAAGCTAACTCTATTTTCAGCAAACGCAATATTCAACCCAAATCATTAGGATGACATTTCTAACACAAGAACATGAAAATACTGCTAAAATTTAACCATAAAGCCAAAACTGTGTGGTTTTAACATGCATTTTAGCTTTGTATTTCACTCAGATTGCAACCTTTTTGACCACTGAACTCAGACTCTCATTTGCTCATACAGACACTTCTGCCTTAGTCACGAGCATACCTGACCACTGACCCTTCACTATTTCTTTTAGACCCTGATTTAAATATGCAGATTTAAAATATCCAGCTCAATCAGATCCATAGTCTTTGTTTGCAGAGAAGAAAAGGCTTGTGTTCCTGGGAGGCGACCCGGCGCGATGGATCCAGATTGCCACCACTGCCCTACTTTTTGCCAGAGTTGAACCAGGGAATTTTTTATTTCTTTTGACTCATTTTAAACTTGTAAGCTGTTTACTTTGAAGTTGGCACCACTCCATCTAAAACCATCTTAATTATCAGAATTCAAGCACGGAAAGGGATTTTAGCTTCCACAAACCAGTTCCCAAACCCATTCACGCTGAGCCATCTCCTGCACTCGCCCTGTTCCCTGCCCCGAGTCCCAACAGCCGCCAGTGGCTCGCAAGAACACAAACCTCCTGTTCTGGCATCTGTCCCTGCCTAAATGAACCTCAAAGGACCACCTGAACCAACCCAGCAATAACTTTTAAAGCAATATGTTGGAACATACTGATGTTCCAGTAATAGCCACCTATATACAGTATATGATGCTACGTGTGACAATGCCTGTGTGACCTGACTTGTAACTCTCTTGATCTGACTCTATCTTAACATTTTGGAGATTGTTCTGACTCAAAATAAAATTAAAAACATTGACAGGCAAAACGAAGCTCAATAGTTTGCAAACTAAACTGCCATCTCTCCCTCTACATATGTGTATGAATGTACACATTTTTAAGGATGCATAATTAACTGTAAGAAAATAGTTCTTAGAAACCAGAAAGCTCAAGTATTTATATCAAAAGCTGAATCTTTCTCACTCTATCTGCACAAATAAACCCACTGAAGTTGCCAGCTTTGTCAAAGTGAGCAAGATTAGGTTCTAAACATAAATCAATTTAAGCAGTCAGAAACCTACAAGAAGTACTAAAGTTGCTTTCAAATTCCTTGCAGATTTTTTTTACAAATTGAAAGTCATTGACTTAGCCTGTGGAAACAAAGTTAGTACTTTCTAATGCAAGACAACATTGCTCGCATGCAACACCGTTTCTATTAGGGCCATTTAAAATCAGAATAGAAAGTATGGTATTTCTAGATGGTACTGCAAGGGTGGTTGGGGAGGGTCGGAGCGGGGTGGGGATGGTGAAAGAGGGTACGGATCTTACAACTGCAATATTGTTTAAAATTCCAGGTATCCTCACCGGCCAGGCAGCTTTGGGTTGTTTTGTTTTTCTTGTGTTTTTTTTTCGCTTCCAAATTTTGCCATATATTTATAACCATAAAAGCCAGTAAAGTGACTTGATTTGTGAGTCGCGCTACAGACAGACACAAGATAAAAATAAACCTCATTATCTATAAGGTTGTCCTCAAAAGTCAACTAACACATTGGCACCGTAAGAAATTAATTCATCAGTATATTTTTGACAAGCACAGTGTTTTTCTCTGAAAGGTCATTTTTCTAAATTAAGCGAAGTATTAAATATCTTTGCTGTTCTGCTGCACATCCTAAACTTAAGTCATGAAATGTTTTCACAGTAAAATCAAATTACATTTGAAATAAATACATGAAATGAATTTTCACATGCATTTAAATTTGACATTTGTACCTTAAGCAATGTAAGCAAACAGTGAGGCTTGTTCATACATTTCATAAACTATGTTAACTGAGAATGTGCATACCTAGTAAATGCAGTACAGCCTAGTTTTACCCAGCAAGCGTCCTTCTTTTAAAACTCCCCTAAACACGCACTCGTAAGCATGAAAGGTAGATCTGGACATCATTGTCCACTGTTTAGGATTTGCGTGTGTCTTTCTTACTGAACTGGGGAACCCAGACCGGTGTCCTACACACTGTGCCCCGCTGCGTGCCACCCCTACGTCCCTCCACATCTTTCCTCTCTCTCATCGAACAGCGCTGGGATGGAAGCCACCAGAGCTGCTGCCCAGGACTTTGCTTCTGACTCCCATCCTGCCCCCAGAAGGAGCTTACCTGGAGTCTTTCAACCGGCGGTGTGATGAACTATGGAAAATGCCCACCTCTCCCCTTCCACGACGGAAAAGGAAACTCCTACCCACAACACTGACAAGAAAAAGCAGCTCCACAGGACAAAAACCGGGACTCCTCTGGTGCCAAACAGACATGCCAAAGACAACTTCTCTTTGTGAATAAACACAGCGCAAAGGATAAAGCTTCTCCCCTTTTGCACCTACTGGAGTTCTTCTGCGATGAGTGGATTTTCTGCAGCGCCTGTCTTCCTGGCAGGCTAGGGTTACAGGAGTGTCTTCACTTATGTAACTTCATTTCTTGAGTACACAATTACCCAACACACCCAAGGCACTCCAAGGCTTTTTTTTTTTTCCCAAGAAAAAAGTTTCCTTCCAGCTGAAACTTTTTTTTTTTTAAACTTAGGTCTGTAAGCGAAGCCTCAGAAGCGCTCTGAATGCAGTATACCGAGACCCTCAGCATCCCAGTAAAGTAGACATTAATTTCTTGGCAGTGCATCTCTCTCTCTATGTACAGGAACGTAGGCTAAGCTCCAGACTTGCAAGAGACCTCGACATTCACAAGAACCTCCTCCATTTTCACCCGTGCACCTTTTTCCTCCTACAGCAAGTCATCAAGTATCTGCTGAACATTCTTCCCAAAGCCATACAAGACAGCTACCTATGCTGGCAAGCCCCACCACCAGCAACAAATGTCCTTTCTGCCATTTCACAGCAGGTAATATTTGACTGTATCCTAAACAAAACCCTTTAATTCATTTTACAAGAGAAAGACAGTGGCAAAGAGTAGAATACAAAAAAATTAAGGGAGTATTTGCCCATGAAAAGGCAATTGGGACAGTTGTGTGGGGAGATACCTGCAATCAAGGCACGCTCAACTCCAGTTAAGATCTAGAAAAGTGAACTCTGCATTTGAATAGCCATCAGTGAAGTCAAATACAGATCTGTCAAGCAGCACATACCCAGGCCACAAGAGCCTTACTATAAGGATTTGTACCATCCTCAGTTTCCTTAAAATACCCTCTCCCTCCTGAACAGGTCTTCAGCTAAAGGCCATTCGAAACCAGTGGAAACCTTCCCTTTGGGCACACATTCAGGGAAAGACAGCACCAGTCACATCCGTCATCAGCAGATCTGTGCCAGGCAGAGCGTGATAGAGATCTTTCATCACTTGTAAGTAGAAATGGGCTTTTTTTAACTGGCAACCCGAGTATTTAAAAGCACAAAGGAAGCCCACTCACCCCAACGCTGACGTTGGATTATAATCACACAGGTCTGAAGGTGACACACAGAAATCGCTGGTGTTCGTACCACAGTCTGCTAGTGAAGAATCAGGACCCTATCTACCGAGCAGTGTGACAGACACATATAAAAGGGGGAAAAAGTTAGTCCCCTTCTCCCAGGAAGTTTAACTTAAATATATTACTAAAAAACCACTGATTCTATTTCACAAGCATTACAGATTCCCAAAATCCATACCTCTGCTCGAGGTCCTAAACATCCTGACAAAGACATTGCGGCTGTTGAGGTAGCGTTCATTCTTTCACCCCAAACATTGTTTTTAATCATTTTATCCAAAAGCAAAGTGGTGGAACTTCACAATCATACTGTGTTTGGAGGTACTGTAAAAATTCCTCACTTCATCGCTACATTGCATGTCGTTACAGCTGACTGGTCTGGTACAATACAGTGTCACACTGGGAGAAAGGAAGATGCAATACGTAACCGACCTGCAGCCTGCTCTTTGCCATGCTCCCTCAGCCACCCGGGGCTTTGCAAGGGTGTGGGAAAGGCAAGCTCTCCAGGTGGCCCTCTGAGCTGGTGGTGATACCCCGGCAGTTGCACATCATCACCAGGGCTGCTGCAGGGACAGGGGCAGACAGAGGCATTCCTACCTCTGGCCACCCACTCCGCTGCCGGAAAGGGTGGAAACGCTTTTCCAGACCTCCAGGATATTGAAGGAGCAGTGAAACTGTCAGGTTGTGAAGGGCTGTTGACAAATATTTGTCCTTGTCATTATTTCAAGTGGAAAAAAAAGATTAAGCTGTCTGAGGGAAATTAAACGTGTTAATATGAACAAGAGCAAATAAGAAGTTGTCAGGATGTAAAAATGCAACCTCCATAAAACTGTTCATGTTTTCATCTATGCAACCAAGAAAGATATATTAAAAATAACCATGCTACACTCTGCTTGAATGCTGACATAAGATCTATGGGAGAGAAAAATAAAAAGTAAACAACCAACCAGACTGTTGTTACACTGTTCATTGCTGAAGATACGCAGTGGGAAATGATACCGCCCATCTCACACAATTCAACAACACTTATGCAAAGCAAACCAGAATTTTATTTGTAATATCTCATTTCTAGTTCAGATTTGAGATGGCTGGCCATATTAATTTACAAATTTTTGCTTTATAAATATATTACATCTGATTTATATTTAAGAAGTAAAACTTGAAACCAAACAGTGCAACAGTAAAACTTCCTTAAAGCATAATGCCAAAGAAAACCAGAAGGCTGCAGTAAACTGCACTACTAAACACATGTTGGGAATACCTTGTACAGGCCAGTAAGAACCTCTGTGCTGTATTATCAAAGGGGCTTTAAGCATTATACTGCAAATCTTGTGTAACAATAAGTGGATGAAGCATATCAAACCATATACCGTCCTTTAAAATTCCCCATATAAAAAATAGGTTTTGAGGAATCAGGCTGACATTACATGTTAGTACTGGAGAGTAAAACACATTATATGGCACATTATCCTCACAATTATCCCCAAAACATAATAATGCGTATCCATAAAATCAGAGCAAAATAGATTGAAAGACATCATGGTTGGGAAATGCACTGGTAAGGTACACAGAGCCTTATTAACACCGGAGTCAATACTGGGACTCTCATTATGATATTCCAGTGTTTTGAAACCCTAAATTAAATTTTATTTAATGATCTACTGGCCATTTCTCCCATCCCAATGTTACCAAAGGGCACAGCTAGCATTGTTTGGCTGTAGTAGTTGATTAATTTTGTATAGCTTAAAATGGCCTACATTGGGCTGATGCCTAGCTGCCCCAGGAAAATTGCAGGCTCCCATGCTGATGGTAAGAGGATGCTGCCAGAGGAAATCTACCAAAAAAATATTTTCTATCAGAAAATTCATTACCAAAATCTATGGTATTTTGGAAAAGATGAATTTCAGCAAGTTTTATGTTACAAAATATTTTCTAGAATGGTCATATTCATCTTTTCTAAAAAAAATAATATTCAAAGCTTTGTTTCAAATTTTTTTATTAATTTACACTAAGAAAAGCCATGCCTGCTTTGAAAAGTCAAATTCAAAACCAAGTATTTAAAATTTGTAACATTGAAACTCTGATTTAATATACACTTTCACTTCAGAAAAAATACAGAAATGTGACAAGCTTTGAGTTTTCTGACATTTTAGGTTTTGTTGCTTTTTCACCTTAAAGTTACAAAGGAAAACAAAGACACACTTCTAAAAATAATGTCAACAACGACCTATGACTTTAATGAGCTTTAATCGCACATGTTTGAATAGGGTACAAATCTACTCCGAACATCATCTGACATACCCACAAGGAATGGCTTGGCACACACTTATTAAGTGTAGGTTTAATATCTATTGTTGACTCAAATCTATGAACAAATTTACTACCGTTAAGAGGACTCATTCTGAAAATACTCCTGGCTTGGGCGATTTCAACAGGGGTATGTTTTGCTTTTTGCACAAACAACACTGTATCCATTGTAAAGCTACAACCTTGATTACAGATCTCAAAATGCTGGTCTTTGTTGTATATATGCCTGTCCCTTACAATGGAATGCAGGCACACACAGGTGAATATCTCTGTTGCATGGAATAAATTAGATGAAGCTGAAATGCCTTCCCCAAACCCACGCTCCAAATTCAGGTGAGCATTTGACTCCCCCACCAATATGCTACCAACAGAGGACAACGGGTAAAGAGCCCAACCTCTGAATTTAAACGCCTCCAGAGCAGTGGAAAGCCTATTAAAAAAAAATAAAGTTAACCTGGAAAACCCCATACTTCATCATCAAAATTCAGCCCGTGCTCAGGCTGACTATAAAGCTCCCAAGGATTTTAAAAGAACCAGAATTTCATCTTATAATTTTATTAGGAAACCCAAACTTCCTGGCACAACCCTATAACATCCACCTATCTGTGGTAACTCCCTTGTTATGACTTTCATTCCCCTGTGGCAAGCGACTCTGCAAACCAGCCAAATCTCACACAAAGGTTTGCTTCTTCGTCGCTCCTCTGGAATCCCAGGGCGTAGATGAAAGTGACGGCTGGCTGCCCTGGAAAGCGTCCAGGCACAGAGTAATAAAAAAAAAAAAAAAAGCAAGGTAGCAAGACGCCTACCAGCAGCACAAAATTCCCTCTTCTATGGCGAGCGGGAAAAGGGAAGGGGATGCTTGCCTGACTGCATGGCTCAGTGATAGGAAGGCAGAAGAGAACATGTGGGATGATGCTAGAGGGGTGAGGGTGAAACACCACAGGGAATTACCTGGGGGGGAGGAGGGGGAATTGGGTGTCAGCGTTAAGGAACTTGTCATGGGATATGTGAGTTTGGGAACTTGTCATGGGATACGTGAGTTCGGTGCCGGTGCCCAGCATAACCCTCCTGCATGCCTTAGCTCTAGTCCACAAAACAACATTTCTATGCTCCAAGGATTTATTGGAAAGATAATTTATATTCCTAAGGAACATAGTTGCTGTACATATGAAGTCCTACAGAGATATTTAGATAGTTTATTGCCAACTACTTACATAGAACATACTCTTAAATTAACCCCTTAGATGCCCCCCGAGCATATCTTCTCATTTACTGGTGCCTTTTCCAATGGTGCACAAAAATGTGAAGGCAGCTTTGCTGCTGTTCCATCACAAAAATTTGAAGGCAGCTTTGCTGCTGTTCCATCACATAATACTACTGCATCCAAGGTAGGGGCACAAACTCCTCCTGCCCTTACACATTCTGACAGGTTAAACTAAATCATTAGACCAACAACTTCAAAAACAGCTAATAAGTCAAAGCACCCAACCGCAGTTCTCTTAAACCAGCCTGGTTTTCAGCAAGGGATTTTCTGAAAATCAGACCCTATTAAATTGTCTCGGACTGGGCCCACACAAAGCTAGCTGCCTAAAACCCTTCTGCAAAAACACACCCGACTTCTGTATGTGTCTCCTAAATACAGCGTAAACTGATTGTTGTACGGACAATGCAAAATTAGGGTAGTTAGAAAGTAGCCTCTTCTTCCAACTTGTAGCAATAATTCCAAGTCAAAAATCTTTATAATATAGATGAGAATTTTCAAAGGCAGTATGACGTTGGTGACAGGTTTTGACTTATTTTCCCATAGAGGCCTATGGTAAAACTGCCAATTAAAACAGCGTTCGTCTAACTCAACTTCCAAGTGCACCAGACAATCACGCTCATAACTCCTAGGTGAGGTAACAACCTGTTTCAATCTTTTGGAAAATGATCTTTAAAGATAAAACTTATTATTAAGCAATAAAAACCTGATACTTATCTGGCAATGACAATAAAGACCTATAATAAAGCACGGATGTTCAACCAGAGTAAAATCTTACTGTGCTCAGCACAATCTGGTTTGTGACCATACACTTTATAACATACAAAACCCGAACAGTAAAGACCGAAATAGTATGGTACACCCGTACAGTGTCTCAGATGGACACTTAGACCACACCAAAACCCATGCGTTGCTTTAAAACCAGCTCAGCCTCCCACCTGACATTTCCCCAAAAGCCTTATTCCTGCTTCTCAATGCCCCTGTACTACCCACTTGCTAGATGAAAGACAACTTGCAATGGTTTAGGATCACTTCTGGTGAAATTTGCTACATGAACTTACACCATCAGATTTAACATCACAAAAAGTTTTCAAACTATATTAACGGGAAGATTTGTGCTTTGGTTTTCTTCTGGAGTCTCCCTCTAAATAAATTCCATAATTGAGTCATAGGCACCTTCTCAGTGTCTTTTCACAATACAAGCCAGGACTGGATGAACCAATATTAATAGCTCATCCTCCAGTATGTACTGTGTCCTGTCATCTATCATCTCCAGAGACATCAGCACTGCTGGGATTTATAATCAAATCATGGTACATAACAGACAAATGAGCAAAAATTCTTCTTAATTTAAAATGTCATTAATTCCATTATAATTATATTGACTGCAGTAAAGGTCTGCCATTTTTAAACGCTGCACAAACACTTAATTCCCTGTGACACGCGTACATATACCGAAATAAAGATACAGAGACAAGCTGACACTAGTTCCATGTCATGGAAGTGAAAATATCTGAAAGGCATATCTACACAACATTGATTAAGACTACTCATAAATCTAGCGAGCTTCAGAAAGGCTCCAGAAGAGAAGGAGACGACAGGGCATGTCTCACTTCCTTCAAGGAGGAAGCATTTACTGAAACCCTACGCTGTCAAAGGGAGCTGCCAAAACAGCAGCAATTAATGCTTTCAGCTGCATATGCCCAGCCTACCCAAAATAATTTTTAAGGTCAAGCTTCATCCATCTTCATTTGTTTTTAATTTTGCCCAGGTAACTGCGATTAACTTATCAAGTTTCAGGCTGAACTACTTTGGGGTCAGGGGAGATGGGAGGGAAAGAAAGGTTAATGCAGAGTCATGTGTTTGCCTTACAAGCCTAAATAAATAACTGCTGGTGAGGCAGAACAATACTGCATTTTAAAATAAACAAGAGCCAAACCCCCATAGCTGAAACGACCGAAGCATAGGTTACTTTAGCTCTTGGAAAGCAGCTGTCAATATTAACGAACATCAGACATATGCAAAAGACAGCTGAATTACACACACACAAAAAGAAAACCCTCGCTGTACTCTTCTCTTCTAGAAATGCAGCAGAAGCAGTATTTCCAGTTCCCGAAAAGAACAGCTGTAAGCTAGTCTGGGGGCAACAGAGGATGTCTCAGCGCAAGCAAAGTCCTCGTATCCAAACACTTCAAGTTCTCTGAGCAAACAACAGTTGCTCATATCCAAAAACGACATCGCCAGTTCTGCGGGCTCCCCTTCAACAGGTACCAGGCCTGCTTTGCTAAATAAACACTGGACAACAAAGGTGAAAATGCTTGAAGGCGTATCCGCCACCCTCCAGTGACAGGCAGGCACCCCTGCTTCCCGGCCAGGGCACTCAGTCGCTCAGAAAGTGTTTCTCAGCTCCTTCCTGCACCGCCTGGAGTGTGCTGAACTATTGCATAACCCTGCTACAATAAATCCCATCTTCGGGCTCCCTGTGCTGCCCCTGTGCTTGCACAGTTTGGCACGGCTGTATTATTCAGCCTCATGTGCTGCCAGCTCCGGCTTCTGCATTTGCAGAATATCTGCGCGCGCACATACAGGTAGCAGGTATGCTTTGCTAATTAAACCAACAATGCTCTTCTCAAATGTCTTCATACAATAAATATTCAGCTTGTTCGGTTGTCATTATGTTGTGTGTCCCCCCTGTCCCCCCCTACCAAGTACAGCTTGGAGATAAAGATCTTCTCACAGCTGTAAAACCCAGTGCTAAAGCTATGCTACAGCCCAAGGTTAGGCTTTGCCTATTTATACAACAGCGTCCTTACTTTAATGCTTTAAAGTTCTTCTAGTCCGTTTCTGTTTTTTTCATACAAATAATATTTGCAAAAGCGAAATGTCTTTGTTCACGTAGACCAAACAGAGCCTTTTTCCCGGTAATAGCCTGGAAGTTAATAACTATTTTAGAGCAATTCCAGTACAATGAAATGCTGTTATTGGCTGTTTATATAACATCGAATTAACCCCCACCGATACCTTTCAGGAATTCATAACCATAGTGCACAAAATGTACTTTGCGAGAGCTTGTTAATACGGTAAGTGCAAAAGCTGTCTCGATTCAGAAGACTGTCTTTCAAAGCAAACATGCTTAACCTGCAGTTTTAGTCATGGAAGAAATTACTCAATTAATTGCAGACAACAAAAACAACAGGGTTATAACTAATGTACAGTAAATGCTCTGTGGGTGTAATGCAAGCTCATTTCCCAGTAGTGTACTCTCTTACATCCTAACACATTTCTTACCGCACTGCTGTAAAATAGTTTAAGAATGTTAAATTTACTTAGATTTCTCCCCCCACACACACGTTTGTTTTCTGGCAATGAATATTATTATTAACAACCCAGGTAGGGTTTGTTCTCTTAAGAAGCATGTTTACAATATAGTATTTTGCAGCACAGTATTTTTCGTACTTTCTTTCAGGCGGTACATCATCTTTTCCAAACCTAAAGCCAAACATCAGAATTTGTGAAGTTTTTGCCTGCACCAATGATATCCTTGCAGCGACAAGAGACCACGGTGACAGGACTCGATAAATTTTCACCTGCCTCTAGGAATTCAGGCAGGCAAAGAGAGGCAGAAAGCTCAAAAGCACCAGAAGACCCCGTCAGTGGCAACTGCTGCCGTTCTGACACTAAGCAAGAGACGGAGTATAACGCTGATAATTAAAGGTAACGGAAAGAAAACTTACCAAAGCAGACACTGATGTCTTCTTCCATCATTGCTCCCATTCATGTTAAAGACATCTGTCAATGACTTGATCTAGGCTAGACATCAGCTCAGGGCTAACATTTAGACCTGCTGCTGGCTCAACTGCTTACGGATTTTCAGGACACGTTTACACGCGCAGCTTCCGATTAAAACGGTAGCAACGAACTTTGTTATCGTTAAAAATAAATTTAACGACAAAGAATTAGAAGACCCCCCGCTCCTAGCGCACCACAGCCAGTTCCCAGCTGACACTAGGAAGACTCGTAAACAGGAATGCCTCCCTCCTTCCACTGAAACCGGCCCAGTACCTCAACGCCGGCCTCCCCTAAAGTCTTACGACATTTTGCTCAAGGTAGCCCCCACGCAAACGCAAGCGCATCTAATCCTCTTACCCCGAGAGCCAACACCCCCCGCACACACACACGCACAGAGCTTTATTTCATGTGAAACGATGCCTGCAACAGTCGGGGGCTGCCGGCCGGCTCCCGCCCCCCGCTCCCCGGCGGGTCACCCCGCGGTACACCTGAACGACCCTGCCACATCGCGATAGGCGCCGCCGCCGCCGCCCTCCCCGGCTGGCGGGCCGCAGGAG
>VZTV01017098.1:8656-20803 GCA_013400875.1 Anhinga rufa | reverse complement strand
GAAAAGAAAAGAAAAGAAAAGAAAAGAAAAGAAAAGAAAAGAAAAGAAAAGAAAAGAAAACACAAAACACAAAACACAAAACCCACCAGCCCAAAACCCCTAACCCAGACCACAGCCTAAGCGGAAAAAATATGTTAAATGAAACAATGTATTTCCGTTCAATTTTTGAAGTCTTGGTTTGAAATAGCCCAAAGTGAAAGACCAAAGGAAAAATAAAGCTCACAGACTCCTGTATGGTTTTAACTCAGTCCTTGGCTAATTCAGTAATACTTGGGCCTGATATTATAAACTAATACAGCTGATATTTGACAACATGGTTTTCCAGCCAACATGGAGCGCCTTTCACTCCTGCTCCCGAAGCCATCCCAGCCCCGGTCCTTGCACAGCTCTATTAAACCATTCCCTTTCACGCTGACGATGGTAGCAGCATGGGTAGCATGTTTTAAGAGAGCTCCTTTAAGGCTAATGAGGAAATGTTGAAACGAACCAGGGTGCAGCCATAGCTGTGTGACTCTCCAAAAGCAAGCATTTAGGAACAGATTCATAAACAAGGGGATTGCGGCTGTCAGTAGGGGCTTAAGGCCCATAATCAGGATCAGACAACACAATGCAAACTGCGGCATTCGCCGCAGTAGTTACTACATTTCTGTCCTTTTTCCAGCAACTTCTGCTGACTCAGGAGCACACATTGCTGACATCCCTCCCTGGAGTGCTCACGCATGCAGCAAACTCCCTTAAACGCACACAAAATCAACAATGCGAACATGGAAAGGAGTTTGAAACAACAAGTATACGTCAAAGAACTTAAAAACCAAAAGGTTCTATGCTTTAACCACCTCTCCCCCCCGCCCCGAAATACTCACATTAAGTGTCACACTGAATAAAAGCAGCTGAACAAACAATATTGGGATTACTGGAAAAAATACAGTGGTGAAATTTTGCAGGATTTTATCCCACTACAAAGACCCACAGGTTTGTCCAATCCGGAAGACAAATTGTTTCAGTGAGTGAGGATTTCCCCTCTTTTCAGAAAGGAAAAACTCGCTGTGCATGTGTGGCACATCCTAAATAACCAAAAGCATCCTGGGAGTTGTTCTGCATAGGTACCCACCCCAGACACTGCACAAGTAACCCTGCCATTCAAAATGTGGGATAAAAGGACTACGGAAAAGCTTCAAGTGCCACTTCCTGAAATTTATAGAATTACTATTGTTAGAAGAAAATGCATACAAACAAAACCAACTGAATCTATCCAACGCTTTATACAAAAATCACTTGAACTGAATTTTATTGCACAAAAAATATGAAAAGGTCACACAGAAAAGCAACTTGGGCTGCAAAGTGACAGATTTCAGGCATGCACCAATGCAAGCAAGCAAACGTTTGCATTAATACTACCATTACTAATAACACTGTCTTGTACATACAAGAAAAACAGATAACTTCAGCTATCTCCTAGTCACAATCAGGTTATACCTTGACACCCTTGAAACTTCAGCACATTTATTGCCAAATTCCATTTGGCATCAGATTTAGTAAGTGTGGAAAAAATATTCCAAGTTTTGTCTTTTTTTTCCCCAGTGAAATATTTTTACAGTTTCTTTAGTTGTTCTTCTCTAAGTAGTTGTTATCCCTTCTTCTATTTCATTATCCCATGCCAGCCTCACAACCAGTTTTCCATTTTTCATCGACCGCCCAACTTGTACTCTCCCAGCTAAGCAGGAGTTCTGTGGAAGAGAGCTAGAGGTTACGGCGTACAGTAAGCTAAACACGCATCCACAATATCGCACTCTTGCAAAAAAGCAAACATTGTGCTGGAACAGACAGACAGCAACGGAGGTCCGTGAGGAAAGCCTTCTGCTGTACTCACCATTACTGGGATGTCAGCAGGAGCATTTTGGTCAAGTTCCACTGCTGCACTCCATGAAACATGTGGACAAGTCGGAAGATATTAAGAGAAGAGTAGAAAAAGGATGGATTATGTATCTAACCTAAACAAAAGGAAACTGAAGGGAGACAAGGTAACAGTCTTCAATTGTTCAGAAGGATGATGCAAAGAAGAAAGGAACTTATTTTCAAATTACAAGAAGAAAGACTTTACCAAGACAGTAAGAAAAGCTTTCTGACAGAAAGAAAAGCACTTGAATAGAATATATATGATATATATGGATAAATATACATCATATATATATGAATATATATGAATATATGATATATATTCTATCTTTTTAGTAGGATGAGAACATATATCTATATATGAAGATGCTAGACACTGTCAGAAATGACCAAGACTTTGCCAATGCTGTCTTAGCGTAAGTGGTTTAGATTATTTCTTGGGGATCCAGTTAAGCCCTGTGATTCTGCATGCAAGCAAACCACCTAACCCTTTCCCCGCACAAGTGCCCACTGAGGCCTACAGGAGGAGCAGTCCCTTTATTTTAAAATACAGAAAGAAGAGAGGCTTTAGCTTTGCTGTCCCTGGTAATCCTGGGCAAAGGTCAGGTACAACCTGCCCCTCAACAGCAACTGTAAGGCAGAACGGTAAAAGGTGACGTAGCCATGTGGAGTACTGCAAGTCACCTGAACTGCACGAAAAAAACAAAGTCCATGCAATCAGCTACAGAGAAGATAAAAGCAGGGCTTTGCAGTTAGATGCTAAGAGGTCTACAAATAGGAAAGGGCAAAAATCTGCTAGAACACCACCTTTGACTTTTATATACTGTACCAGCAGCTGATGCATGTTATTTGTGGGTATCAGCTTCCCTATACCCTGCTTCCAAATAAAGTACATCTGTTTTCCCTCTCCTATGTCTATTTTGTCTACACAGATTACTAGTAGTTTGGGGGAAAAACTACTTTACTTCTTTGCGTTGTCCTTCGAAAAATAGGAATCTCCCTCAGTTGATTATAAGCATTGATCACCCATCAGCTGTCCAAACAAATGAGTTGCATCTCCCACCTCACTGTGCTCTAGCTACGGCTACAAGTTTGGGTTCAACCTAAGGAAAAGACTTTTTTTCTTGTTCTCCCACAACTTTCTTTTAAGTTTCTAGGGTGGGTTTTTTATCTGTCCTTTCCCCCTTTCTTCTTCTCCTCTCTCTTTCCTCCTTCCAACCTTTTCTGTTCTCCACTAGCTGCTCTTCTCCACTGCTGCTCCTAATTTCTCTACACCATGCCACAGCGTGGAAGGAGGTGGAAGAAAAGCAATGGGACAAACACATTGAGCTCCAGCAAGACGGGGACACTCCTGGTGCCCTTCTCCTCCAAACATTTAAAAGCAAAGGTCTCCAGCTTTCACTGATCCATCAGCAATAACAGTACAGACTAATACTGAAACACCAAGGGCAATGTCAGATTTTGCTCCCATACCAAGGTTGACTAAATCAAGAAATACTTCACATACAGAGAGGGTGGAAAAAAGAAGAAAGCCTGAAGGACTGACTGAATATGCAGAGAGGTACACAATTTGGACTAGTCGTGCCGGTAATGCAGAAGCACCCATAGAAATGTTACAGTTGCAGTCACCCTATAGCAAGGATGTGAAAAATTACTGTGATTTTTATCCCAATCAACTTCAGTCCTTGGGCTGGGGAAAAAAAAACAAATGGCTATGTGTGTGTGTGTGTGTAAATGAAAACACTTACCGAAACTCTTTAAGAGCAAAGGCATTGCAATAATGTCCTGCAACGAGGGGACAGGAACTACCGTGCCTCTATGGGACAAAGCACAGGTCGGAGAACAACACGGGTGGCTTCACATCTGTTTTGTGCTCTCCTGTCTCTGGACTGCTGTCAGGGTTGGAGGGACCCTGGCATGATCTGGATGCCTGCAGCCTGCCTGGATTATGCTGACCGCTGCGTACGAACTGTTGTGTCCTAAAGGCTGGACCCCCCGACACACTCCTCCTGACTTCCACAGCAGGGTGTGCAAGAGGACTCCAGGGCTGAAGCACGTTCTCCAAGCCAGGGAGATGTCAATGATCCCGTTAAAGCCATTCTAGATTTTTTTTGTGTGAAAATTGACAGGACTGCAGTCCTGGGGAAGATCTTGGGTACCGTACATACATGTTCCTTTGGCTTTTCCTTTTATCTGGCAACACTGAAAGTCGCAGTGTTTTAAGAACTGAAGCCCTCCAAGGAAACAACTTGGGCAGAGCAAAACACCTCAGTAGTTACGTTACTAACATACTCTTCCCTCAGTAAAGCCTTGTCTACAGCACATATGTAACTAAGTTTCAGCAACTTTAGAGTCACTTCTCATGCAAAGGAACTGCTGAGTTTAACTAGAGCAGCTTTTGACAAACAATTTATCAAAACTAATACTGGGCAGACACTTTTTTTTTTGTTGTACAGCCAGGACCAAGGGTGCTTAACTGAAAAGTGTATTTCCTTTTGTTGTTCCATGCAGGTGCATTAGAATTGTCGTAATACTGGGCGTTGTTTGATGGCAAGTTTCTATATGTGTACATATATATCCCCCACATGCACATATGCTCCAAATTTCAAGGAAAATAAACAGAAAAGTTAAGCTGTGGTCATACTTTTATTTATTCTGGTCACAGCAATCCTCGTTTTCTCTGAAGTAGCCAAAACTTCATGCAAGTGCATGGCAGATACGGCCTTTGGCTTCACGAGCCGTACTTGACAGGGTAACAACAGCTGGACTGGGCAAGGTTCGTACAGGCTAGCCACACGAAATGTCATGCTGCACTCATTTGGAAAGCACCTAGCAGCCATCCCTCAACTCATTTTGAAATGAGAAAGGTCACTTCTTCCTGGTTTGTATAAAGGTTATCAGAAAACCACAAAAAGTTCCCACAGCAGTAACTAACAAATATTCTTAGGGGAATAAAACAAAATAAAAATAGCTGTTTAGATATGCATGCATGTAAAAGCTGTTTTCTTAAACACAAAATAGAGGACTTCATGGGCTGAACTCTGGCAAAAGGGTGGACATTCTGCAACAGCTCCTCTACCAAAACCAGGCAGCTAATACGGAAATCACCTCCCCCTTCCTAAATACAAAGAGCACTAGTATCAATAAATTATTGAGAAACTAATGACCAAAATTAAGGAGAAAAATGAAACAACGGTGCAGTTCAGGCTGGAAGAAGTGCTGCCCATCTAACAGTTTCCACTGATCTTACCAGAACTAGGCAGACTTATATAGGTATCTAAAAGTTAATTTAAAAAAGCAGACTTTAAATTCTGGTTTTGAAGATGCGAGCCAGCGTGCTTGGTTACACAACATGGTACAACTGAGTTTCTTCTTCTACTTGGAGCATTAGGCAGTTATAAAAGGTGTTAGTTAGTCTTTAATTACATCATAAACCTTGGCAGTGTTTGATAATTTCTTAAGGAATTTGATAGAGGAAGCAAAAGGTTACAGAAATCTCAGTTTTTCTTCTCAGGTTCCTTACCCTCACAGCAGTGCAATCATGTGGGAGATGCGAATGTGAAAGTGTCAGATGAAAGAAGGCAGGTAAACACATTTCAAGTTCCCTTCTACTTTTAAAAAAACTCTAATAGTTTAAGCCAACTTCAGGGAGTTCTGGCTCAAGACTGAGCACCCGAGGTTAACACCACTACTAAATATAAGCATTTTGTAATCAAACCCCTAATTTTGTGCTGTGTTCAAGCTAGCAGTTACTAGCTGAATTAGCTCCCGAATTCAGTGCTACCCAAGTTGGGCAGCAAGGGCTGCACGCACTTGTGGCAATCTACCATTGAAGACCAGGGCAAAATTTCCTCTACCATAGCACTCTCCTTCCCAGCCAGGGTCTGCTCCCCGCCTGGCCCCGAGACCATCCATCAGCTGGGGGTGATTGACTAGTTTGAAGGCAGGGTTTTTTCTCCAAACGCTGCAGTCCTTCACCAAGCTTCTCAAGCACCACGTCCTGTTGCTTGTGCACAACGCACGTCGTAGAGGACTTGAAAATTTTGCATGGCCTCTTTCATTTTAGGAACAACAGAGATGCTGCTGACTACAGAATGACTTCTCAACAGTGCTGCTTCAGGGGGACACCTCTGGCTTTACTTCCTCAGGATGTAACTATGTAGGATGAAACTACTGCTCGTGTAATGACAGTAACTAGCTGTTCCCGCCATTTAGTGGTGTCCTGCCCTATATAAATATGTGCCAAATAACCAAGTTCTGTCCCCAGAGTTCCAGTAACTTAAATCTAACAGTAAGAAGCATGCTCAAGAATAACTCAGAAGGGGATTTTTCCTTCAGCTTTTCTCATATATGAAATATATGCATGTATAGCAATATTCCTGTTTTAGTAGCTCTGGTATTTGTTTTCTGTTAGGCATTATGAAACTTACTTTAGCAAATATGTTTTGTGGGTTGTAATCCATAGCTTGTTAACCACTATATTCATTTAGGGACTACACATATGCTTTTTCAAATATAGACATAAGGGGAAGTAAAAATCATGCCAGAGAGCATTGGTTAGTTCCCAGGGAAGACAGTATCTAGAATTTGGCAGCCTTCAGACATGAGAAGAGTACAAATGCCATCAGACTCAAAATGTTAAGTAGTTTGTGTGGGCCTTTTTTTTTTGTATTGGTGACCCCAACTTCTACAGTTATTTGTAGCTTAAACTGCCCTTATTTTTTTAATACAAAATACATAGCATTGTTTCCTCTGGCTGTTGCATTATTGTACTAGAAAATTATGTTTGCAAACACATCCCCAGAATTCTGAGTGCTTCCAGGAACTTATTTT
This sequence comes from Anhinga rufa, assembly GCA_013400875.1. Classification (NCBI taxonomy): domain Eukaryota; kingdom Metazoa; phylum Chordata; class Aves; order Suliformes; family Anhingidae; genus Anhinga; species Anhinga rufa. Next base: position 14,074 of record VZTV01017098.1, on the reverse strand, counting down.
TACTGGACATTCAATAAAGATACTGATGTAATTCACTACATTGCTACCAAACCTCTTACAGAAGGGAAGTACGACTGGTAAACAGAAAATAATGAATGAGATATCACTGGGTTTCCAATAAAGTAGAAAGGGAAAAGCAGTCACACCAAATCACCAGGATGCACCAAGAACTGATGTCTACCACCCAACAGAAAGTGGGGCAGAGATCCCTGAGGTAAAGCTGAAATGATTTAAACTACCTTCACACATTAGAGTAGCACAGAGGTCTCAGATCCTCCCAAAAGCCACAGCCGTCGAAGCCTTCATGAGCCCTGCTACCTGCTGAGCCAGGTATCTATCAGCTTCCCAATGAGGCACCCCGGCTCAGGCACAAGGCTGGCCGTCAGCAGAGGACCCTCTGCTCCCCAGCACCGGCATCCTCAAGTGACAGCTGCCACAACTGAGCAAGGGATCTGTATCTCACATTCACATACGGCAAATAATAAATTCTCCAAAGCTATCACGCTAGCGATGAGGCTTCCTAATTGAGAAAAACACACCAGCTCTGAGGTAGCTGACTGGCTTACTTGTCTTCTCTTTGGTTTTGTTATAGCCAAGATGAAAGAATCACGGCTTAAACTTATGACATTTTTTTTAAAACAAAAATGTAGTGTTGGTTCTGTTAAAAACAAACAAACAAAAAACAAAAAACCCAAACAAACAAAAAACCACACCAAAACCCAACACATAACCAAACCCAAGCAACACAGAAAAGCCCCCAAAACTCCTGCCATCAGCAGGCACCTCTATTTAAATGTGGATAACAAGAGGAAGCTCACATCAAACATCCCCTGCAAGCTGCTTCCCTGCTGCTGATGCTAAAGTCCCGCCTGTCCTAGGAGCTGTCTGGTTCCTCTCCTCACCAGCGCTTCCCTCCCCTGCTTTGGGGAGCACGAGCTCCCTGAGTAAAAATACGGTATTACGCACAAGCAGACCCATGCTGAGGAACATTGTGGGGTTGGGGAGCCAAGCACCGGACCGAGGCCAACAGCACAACCTCCCCTCATCCGCAACTTTTCCTACACTGCTTTTCCTCTCAAAACTGCTCCACCTCTTGCGGTACAGAAGGGTTGGCCATCACTGGGTGGCCACCACTTGGTGGCCAGCCACGTGGTCTCCTCTCTTTGTTGCTCAGGGAAAGGCCCTGTGCCCACTTTGGCTCGTTTTTCAGTCCAGCTGGTAAGAGACAACATTTAAAGACAAGTCTGGGCGCTGGAACGTTGAGGGCACAGGTTTAGTAGCCATCATCAGAGATAAATTTATTCTCTGCTGATCCATCTACCTCTTAATAACTGAATTCTGGATGGTCTCTAAGCAATGTACTCAGAATTGTAACAGGGCTTCTGCACACATGGTTGGGTTCAAAGTACTCACTATGTTACAAGGGCAACAGATAGCTGTGGAAAGAACATATTCTTATTACCACATAAGAAGAAAAAAAACATTTATATTGACATTACATAAGACCTAATTGGAAAAAGAAAAGCCTTCAAATATGTTCAGTTTTTAAAAATCAAAATTAAGAGTTTATTCTTCAGACTGTGTTTGCACTGTAAAAGGGAAATAAAACCATTCAGCGTGCTTCCTCGAGGTTTAAGAAAGTAATTAAATACTGTACAGTTTATAGTATTTAATTTGCCTCAGCTTCTGGAAAATAATTAGACACACGGGGGACACATTCAAAATTTTGATCCAGTCTACTTGAAAACTATTTAAAGGAAATATTAACTGATATATACGTTGCTGAATCCCTCTGCCAATACTTGCTGATTATCGCAGCAGTCTTCCCTCCTATTGCTCTATGAAAGAAACAGCCAACTAATTCATTAACCAGGAGGTGTTGATTATACACATATTGTTATCAAAAGTACAAACTACACTTTTTTTCCTTTCTCTCAGTTACAGTAATTTTAGGTGCTTGCAAAACAAGCAGACTGAAAATATTCAGCCTGAAATCCGATACTTAAATAATGCTTGGGTAATGCCGCCTTAGGAACCCAAATAAGACACACAGAAATTTCATACACTGAAAGCCTAGCTATGCACAGCTAGGAGCTATTCTCAATTAAGTATTCTATTTTAAAAATGGGTAAAGCTGAACAGGCACAGAACATTCTTTTTTGTCCCGGAATAAGTATGTCCACAGACCTGGAACATTCCCCGAGTTGTACATTTATACCTCCTTTAAATTCAAATTAGCTTCCAAATGCAAAAAAAGTATGTGGTCCCCCTTTCCTTTTTTGCATGGCTTAACTACAGAAGACTTGGATTATACATGTAAGGAATGAATGCTGCCTTCTAACAAATTGATTCAACTGGGTATTTTCGATTTTACAGCCAATTGAAAGAAGCCCCCAAAACCATGAAAAATGACCTAGCATTTTTATCAGGACTTCCCACCCATTTATATTTATGAATATCAAATTCCGTAGTTACAATGGACTCTCAAACTGTTTTCAATAATTCACCACTGTGATGGCCAGAGCCCCAAAAGTGGCTAACTGTAAAACAGGCTAGTAGTTGAAGACAATTGAGAAATATCACCCCCCAAGGCCAAGTCTGTCATCGATTTAATAAGTCAGGTTTGGTCTCTAACTAAAACTAACCGTGCATGTTATGTCATACGTAATCGCAATAAAGTGTTATAGCTCTAGAAGACAAAGTGCTACATGATTCAATAAAACTCTTCTAGTACATGGTGTAACTGAATTATTAAGAGGTAAAGTACTGGCATTTTAAGGCTCCTCCTCATCAGCAAGATTTCTTCCCAGGTAAGTTTAAAGTATATGATACAACCAGCATCTTGGTTGCCACATAACTAAAGACAAGAAAACAGAAAAAAGGAGCTAAAAAAAAAACAAAACAAAAACAAACAAACAAACAAAAAAACCAACAGAAACATGATCTGAAATTTTCTTCCCTTAATTCTAGGAACACGGTCCCCCTTAGAAAGGGAGTGTTACAAAGGCAAAGAGCACCTATGCAGAGCTGGATCCTCAGACTTCTGTAGCTATAAAACACCTGAGAGAAAATCCCAGAGAAACAGGTTGAACAGAGTATCTGACAACAGCCTCGGAGTCTGTACTTTGTTGTTACGCTTTACATTTTTTGTTTGTGCTAACTTGGTAATCAAGAACTTAACCCACCACCTGGCTGAAATAGAACTAGTTTTTGCTTAGTTTCTCCAGCTTCTCTCGTCACTTTGCAAGGTCACACTGAGGACTCGTGGTATCAAACGCCAAGAAAAAGCAAGATGTTTTGCCAAGCAGACAATATCTAGTGCCTCCCTGGCAAAGGGCAGACAAAACAAAGGCAAAGGCAATCTATGACTCTGGGAAATGCCTGCTTTCACATATTTATTTTTTTTTAAAGTCCTCCAAAGCAAAATGCAGAGGCCACCACTTTGGAGAGTTTTATACAGCATTTTACTTCTTTGTCAGACAACAGTCAGGATGGTAAGGCAATATTTTCAGTATCACCAACTTCTAATGTGCTCTTTTTTCTTCTTTCCATTGTAAGCAAAAACATTCTACTTAATAATATTTTGCATACTCTTGGGCAGAATGTTAATTACAGAAGGCAGGTGGATCTACTTTCAGGAAACACAATACCTAATGGCAGTAACTTTTCAGAGCTCAATGACAAAAATCTTACCTGCTTTATATAGTTCCTATAGCCCCGCTAAAACATCACTGTTACACCATAAGATTGGTCATTCATGTAGTCTTTTCAGAAAAAGCTTTCTATTACCAGTCCAGTCTGTGTATAGCTCACAAAAGGCCTAAGTTGGTATCAGGTTCATAAAGGGTAAAACTGAATATTTCTGTGCAAGCAGGACATCTATTGCAGTCGCTCATTACTGCTTCTAGCACTTGCCATATGATGTCGCTAAGGGAATGGGTCATAATCCTTCAATTTAGCTAGCTTTTGAAGGCCTATCCCAGCAACTGACTGCAATAAGGTATCTTTTTTCCCTTCTCAATATCTAGTACAACAGATGGATTCCATGCCCAATATTATTCTGTGCAATGTCCTGAGTTATACCACAAATGGCTTGTGAAACACAGCTAAAACAAACTACTCTGCAGCAATGAATGGGGACTCTGTTGTTGAAGTCTTTGCCAACTGCATGCCTCATTCTTGGTTCCGCTATGATCGAGTAGGGACAAAGGCTATATTCTGCCCTTCACGGCAGCACAGCGAGGATGCTGTAAATTAAAGAAAGCACAACACACCGAAAACAGACTCATTGCTACTTTCTTACTCTCAGTTCCAATACATAAATGTAGCACAGAGTTCCTCACATCGTGCTGAAAATAATGGGAAACAGGGATAAACACGGGAGAGCCTTCCCATCGCTCAAGAACCTAGATCCCACGTCCTCCATCTGGATCCAATTTTGTTGGGTGGTTTTTGCATCAACCGTCTATCCTCGTTCTTACCTCTTCTTCCACGTGTTTTCAGAGCCGCTGTTCAAGCATATCAATAATTTAACAAATAATCTTGTCCTGAACAGCATAATCGATACTCCTATCAGAATCTGCTCCACATTCTCTGGTGATATCATACTTCTCTCCACTATCTTTATTTCAGGCAAATACAAAAAATCAAGTTTGAGGAAAGATCTAAGAAAGTTTCATTTATAACTAGATGTAGACATTGCCCATACAGGTAAGTAAATTATACAGTCCAGATTCCTCCATAACCCCTTGTTCTGCCCCTGTTCCCTGTCTGCCCCTCCTTTTCCCCACATACATACAACCTGGGCTGTCTGCCTGCTAGGGGAGACCTCAATATCATCGCGATATTAAAGATAACCTAAGTGGAGACTTCAGAAAGCACACATCTAATAATAAAGCTGTTTGCAGAAAACTGTGGGAATTCCAGAGAATATTACATGCCTAGAAGGATAGGTATGCATACAGAAATAGCATAAATCAGACTTGATTCTGATATCCCAAGAGAAAACACTTCTCTATGTATACTGTGCTTGCCTTCGGAAAAAAATAAATGCCTGTTAGCATCCTTATTACCTTTAGAAAAAATATAATGCTAGCACGCACAAGAATGACTGTTTTCAGTAAGTTTTATCAAGATTAAACAGAATGGTATTAACTACCACAACAATCAAAGGCTAAAGGGTACCTGACCACCCCCAACATTGCCACCAGAGCCTCTGGCTCAACAGCCCCACTCATCCCCAGCCTACATGAGCCATTGGTTGAAAAAACAAAACCAAAAAAACCCCAAAAGTGTCTGTAATGAATGGCAACCTGACATTTCATGGAGACAGTTACAATACAGTTCCCATAATGTTTAGAAATTAGATTTGAAATAGGAGAAACAGTGCATGTAACTCTACTGCCAGGAATAAAAAAA
>VZTV01017097.1:0-12342 GCA_013400875.1 Anhinga rufa | reverse complement strand
GAAAATGTTTCCAGACTTGGATGTTTGAAGGCTGTTTTAGGGTTAAAAAGGCCAAGACTTTTAATTACGGTGAAACAATGATAGTGGATTCTTTACTACAGAAAATCTGTAAATATGAAGGGATGTGATATAATCTGAATCAACTTTTATGTGCTTTTTTTATGTTGCTGCCTTTGAAAGTTTGGTTGTTTTTTTTTTACTGCAACGAAGAAGTGAAGGAGAAATGAACTGCATATGAGACTACTTTAGATGATTACAGCCTATTAATTCTCTCTCAAGGTCTTTCTTTAAAATAGTTAATAGCTGAACTAAGGGCCAGATGTCCAACTGCAAGTCATTGAGGCTTTTTTTTTTCTAAGTTAGTGCTGAGGTGAGCAAATGATGGTGATAAAACCTTGTGTTCCTTGAGCAAATAGTTTTAATAGGTTTCAATCATGCTTTTAATGTACCCAGAAATTTTATAAGAGCAACAAAGACTTAGCGGCCACAGCTGCCTGTTCCCATGTCCTGGGAAATCAAAAGAAGGTTAGTTAATGTGCATGTATTGGTAGAGACATCTACTTATTGAGCAGAGGGTTGTTTTCTTTGCCATTCAGTAAATATTTTGCTTCCTTAAGTTACTTACAAAAAGTGAGTGTCAAAGTTAAATACATGCTTCTGCTTTCCAAAAAGGGACTGCTGGTCTTCAGTGATCATCTACACATTTTTGTGTGTTTTAATTTTTCCCTTTAAACTGCACACATAGTGAAGGAATTGATTTTGGAGTGGAGAAAGTGAATTTCTTCCCAGACAGATTTATTCGGTTCTTGGAGTACACTGTTTGTATCCCTCACTTGCGTGCAGTGTTTTTATATTTTTGGTAGTGGGATGCAGCGCCCTCAGAGCATCACGAACGTAGCGCTCACTTAGTGTGATCCCTAAATACCATGTTGGATCTGGGCTGCCACATCTCTGATGGATCTTAGTGGAGGGTCTCTTGTCCCTTTGCTTCTCTGTCCTTCATTTCCCAAGGATTTCCCTACCTCTCCGACCCTCTAAATGGGAACTTCAGTAGTTGTGTGGAGCGTCATGTGGGTTTTGTGTCGGCTGCAGATCCGCAGGCCCGTGGTCAGAGCTGTAGACATCTGTATAACGTTTGATAGCCATGGTACATCCATCTAGCTTGTGGCTTTTATTTATTTGCACTAACTGGTGATGAAGCATTTCAAGACTTCTGGTAGACCTATATTTCTAAAAGAAAAGGGAATACCGTCAACGGTTGTCTAAGAGGCGTTGCTGAGTTTACGGTTGGCCCCATCGGCACTACAGGACGGTGGAGACCTTCTCCCCTCCTAACTTTCTTGATATGATATAGGAGAGATTCCAGGTAATCCATGTATCCATCGTCTGTGGCAGAGAACTCGCATTTCATCAGTTGCTACAGTTTACCAGCTATTTTAGTTCAAAGTAGCTGTCGTAATATGTCTTTTTTTTTTTTAAAGTGTTTTTATATTAAAAAATTCTTCTTGTATTGCTTTCAAATACAACACTTGGTGCAATATTTTTAACTAGTGAAGCTTCAAACTGTTTATTCTACTGATAGTTGATGTGAAATTTTCCTGTTTCAGAGTAATTCAGCCTACCTTTTAAAGAAAGGTACGGTAAATCACGTAGAGGATGTTGTTTTCAAGATCTTACTCTACCTTGTTTTGTATTACTTCATATTCGTTTGTTAGTATTGGAGTAAAGCGCACTTCTGCACTGCGAGTTCTTCATTTACGGTCCAAGTTGTTACTGGCATGCACTTTACCTACTTGCTGAATATGGTGTTTATATATACATACACTACGTACTGTGAAATAAATATTGTCTGGGGTTCTCTTGTTTGTTTCCGATACCCAAATCACTGGTGTTTTACTGTGAAAAGAAGATATGTTTACACAACTAATTAATTCATGAATTTAAAAGTACACTTCGCACAAAACGTATGTTAACTGAACCTGGTGCTGACCGGGAACAAATCTCCACACTGAATTAGTCCGAGCCAGCATTGCCAAAAGTAAATACTAATTACACGTCGTTTAGTTTAGCATTCTTTGTGCCATACTTTTTATTGTTGTGGGTTTTAGCACCAGCTGATGCATCTGATTCAGTATTTTGTGGTTTGTGTTAGTCCAACGTGTCAACACTAAAGCAAAAAAAATGTAAAATTGTTTCTAGAGTTGTGCATTAGCTAAATTTCATGTGCCCAGAGGACTTCCAATCTGTAATTTCTTCTTATTAAATATCTTGGAATAGTGATCATCTCTCTTGTATTCACTCGGCCAAGAAGTTGCAGTAAAAAATAACTATCCACTCCCTTGTCATACTGTGGAACAGAATTTAATATAGCACTCCTTGTAGGGTTGGGTTTTAAGATAGGCTTTTTTTTTTTAATTAAAAAGGGGAAAATATTAACTGGTGGAATATCATCAATGGGAATATCGGCTATCCTCAGCTGGACAATGAAGGGGCGAACATCAGCACAGCGTACGCGGCGGCTGGCACTCTGTCCTGGAGACTGTGGCATGCGAGCTGCTCCAGCTCTTAGAGAGCAGGCTAAGAACTGCTTGGACGTGTCACGATTTGAACAGCCTCTTGCTACCCAAGTGTAAATATTTTACTCTGATCAAGACTTCTCTTTTTATGTAATAATACAGCTTTTGTTATTGCCAGAAGTGCTTAGAGCCTCCTAAGTTCCCATCTGCCTTAAACCCAAGCACCATTATTTTCCAGATACCGTTGCAGATCCAGACCAGTGCTCCACGGGGGCAGATGCAGCAGGTACCATGTGCTGGAGGGTATTCTTGTGCTTCGTTCTGCACTGACTTGTTACCTACACAAGGCTTGGAGACATACTTCTAGGATGACGTTTGCTTTTTATATGCACAGTTTGTTAGTTTTTTGCAGGTCATTTACTACAAGTAAAGCGAAAAGTGGGGGGCTCTGTCGTTAAGAGACGAGACAGAAAGGAAAAAACTAATAATGGAGATTCTAACCTAAAAAATGAAAAAGTTTTCCTGGGGAAGGCTTTTCAGCTGCAAAACAGACCTGGATTGTCCTGTATCGCAGGGTAGGTTTATACTCTGATGTGTGTTCACGGCAGCGATGAGTGAGCCTGAAATGACTGGAGCTTAAATGTGTTTCTGCACAGGAGTTTGAATGTCTCCTGTGGAATCATCGAAATGCTGGTTATAAACATGGCACTCCGCAATCCTCAGACAAGCGGTGTAAGGAGGCTTCTCAGGCAAATAATTAATTCAACCAAAGCCTCATAATCTCTGTCTGTGTTTCCAAAGCCAGTGCTTTGAAACCACTGGTAAGCTCTTCACAGAAGGAAATGGAGCAAAGCTGCTTGCAAGTGTTGAAGCCTGCCTCTGGGTAGAGCGTTTGGGAGAGAAATTGGCTGTATTTTCAGTATGACAAACCGTGGCCGCGTTATCCCTCGCGTCTGCTTGCTCTGTGTGAGTAATATCAAACCTCAGCCTGGGAGAGGGAAAAAATAATTTTGTAATGGTCCTAATCATAGGTTTAACAGTTGGGCTTCGCAGAGTAAACAGCACTTGGCTCACCTACCGCCCCAGGCTTGCGTGTTTGTGACCTGCAGCTCTGCATGAGGCTCCTAACGGGGCTGCTTGGGCTGTCACTGTGGGCCCGGTGGGAAGCGTGCTGGCTTGGGCTTTGCCCACCAGCCTCGTCTCTGCGGCGGTGGTGCAGCACGCACTCGCTCATCCCAGCCCAGTGAGCCCGTGCTGTCGCTGGCGAGCGTTTTGCCTCGTCAAGGTAAATACAGCGTGCGAGCCAGGGCACACCGAAGATAAAACAAGCACCCTGGATTCAAGCTGTGTCCTGTTTGAGGTGAGAAGGTGTTTGCTTAATGGTTGAAAAGTCCAGCCTGGCTTCTGTCAAGTGGTTTAATTTTAAACCAGTAGATTTTAACCCTTCTATGGTTCGGCAGCAGAGAGGTTAAAGTAGTTCAACATCAAAATTAAGAAGCCTGAGTTCATGAGTATGGCAATTTTTTGTTTCCTAAGAGTTTAATTAGATCCTGGATCATTCAGGCTGGGGTGAATAGTAGTAAGTACAGGGTTAGGAGCAGTGAGAAGGGAGAGCGATGAGGCTTTTGCCTCTCAAAAGGATGGTGTAGATTTGGATGTAGACTCTGGTTTCACTGGTTGAGAATTTGTTCAGGAGCTGGCAGCAAAGAGCAAGCTTTGGAGAGCTGGGTTATGTCAGGACGGAGAGGGGAAACAGCTTGAGATTTCTGGAAGAAGGAATTTGCTCTGCTGGGTGGGATGGGACTGCTTCAGAGAGGAGAAGGAAACTTGAGGTGGACGATCTGCCCTTAGTCTGACCGGGTTTCGTTTCTGGCGCTGCCTCAGGCTGTCAGCCATGCATATTGCCTGGGATTCAATTCAGATCCTCTCTCTTGGAGTTCATGCTTAATTTTGGGCGTGCTCCCTTTGTATCAGCTGAAAACAAGGATCCTCTCCTCTTGGTGTTTCAGTTGCTTATCTGTAAGATGGCAATATCACTGTTGCTCATCTCTTCAGCACCCTAATCCTGAGTCCTAATTTATGTTAAAAGTGCCCATCCTAGTGTGGAGCTACTTCTGTAATTAGGGGAGCAAACCCAGCAATTCCGGGTACTATGAATGAATGTTGAACCCACTGGAACCTCCCTCTGGGTGAATTACTGGTGCCCCCCCATTTCACGGTGCTGGAAACAGAGACACCAGATCGTTTACAGATTTAAGGATCAGCCTGCAAGGAGGGCTAAGCCACAACCTGCACTTAAGCCTCTGGAGCGTAGGGTGAGGAGCAAGACCATCTTCTAACACTCAGTGAGGCTCACGAGGCTTTTCATCATTGCGTAGTGTTTATTGTGGGCTTGTAAAACACTTGCAGCTTAACGTTTTGCTTCTAGGTCAGACAGTGAGAATGTATTTCAGTTATGCTTCAGTGCGTAGCGTCTGCGAGGACTGCTTTAGCCTTTTTGAGAAAGGAAGACCTACTCGGAAATGTTCTGATTTCTTCCATACGGCTCACGTTTTTCGAAGCGATGCTTTGTACGGCGGTGAATGTTGTTTGCAGCCATAAGGACGCAAACGTTGGCAGGAGAGGGTAGTTGCAGGTATGCAGCAATGCCAAGGGCTCCCTTCCATGACGGCATCTCCATTCAGCCCTCCCTGTGTTGCCAAGCTGCTGAACGCCAGAGGCTGGAAAAGGAGCCCGTGTTCAGTGAAACTGTTTCCAGGACTTGAATTCTCTTTTAGGAAATGAACCTCTTGGGCTGCCTCTGTTCTTTTCCTTATAACTTCTGCATAAGAAGCAAACCACACTGCAGGCTCGCATTTTTTTCTCCAATACGCTGTATTAATCATGCGTACTTAACACAGGGTTTGGGCTGAGTTTTTGACTGGGCTTGCTGGGTATGCTGCGTGGTGAATACCGGAGGGTGTATCAGCTCTACGTCATCTCACGGCATTCATAACGTTGTGTAAATGCACTGCCTGCATTGCACAGAGGGGGTAACAGGTATAGAAATCGGTACGTACCATGGTAAGGCCTCAGGATTCATATCTGCCCAAATAGACCACAAGATTTCTAGTACGACTGCTTGCCAAGCCTCTACCTTTAGCTAAAACAGTTCTGAACTGGAAATGATGTTTTACAGGAAGAGAGAATCAAGGTATCAAAGTGCCGTCAGGTAATGATGGATGCACCAAGCCTCTTGCTCATCTCTTCTCCTGCCTGTGTGTCGTGGTTTAGCCCGGATCAACAACCAAGCCCCACGCAGCTGCTCGCTCACTCCCCCCTGGTGGGATGGGGGAGAGAATCGGAAGAGTAAAAGTGAGGAAACTCATGGGCTGAGATAAAGACAGTTTAATAGGGAAAGAAAGAGCCGCGCACGCAAGCAAAGCAAAACAAGGCATTCATTCACTGCTCCCCACGGGCAGGCGGGTGTTCAGCCATCTCCAGGAGAGCAGGGCTCCATCACGCGTAACGGTGACTGGGGAAGACAAACGCCATCACTCCCAATGTCTCCCACTTCCTTCTTCTTCCCCCAGCTTTATATACTGAGCATGACACCATATGGTGTGGGACATCCCTTGGGTCAGTTTGGGTCACTGTCCCGGCCATGTCCCCTCCCAGCTTCCCGTGCCCCTGGCACAGCATGGGGAGCTGAAACAGTCCTTGACTGGTGTAAGCGCTGCTGAGCAACAACTAAACATCTCCGCATTATCACCACTGCTTCAGCACAAATCCAAAACACAGCCCCATATGAGCTACTGCGAAGAAAATTAACTCTATCCCAGCTGAAACCAGGACACTGTGGTTTCAGAGGACTTGCAGCTCTGACAGGTTTCACATGAAGCTGCTGAATTCTGGACACTCTTGGCCGAGCATCATCTTCCTGGTTCGAAAGCCCACATCCCATCCCATAGACGACAAGGAGAACGGTCTTCCTTCTATTCCTTGGTCGCGTTAGACTGACTTTAAATGTAATAGATCTCTTACTACTTGCTAATCAGTATGCTGTCTGAATGCAAGCTCTTGAGGAGACTGTGTTTATAATGCATGTACCTCTCTGCTTTCACAACTGCTAGAAGTGATATTGTGAATTGTTTTTTTCCATAAAAATCAAGTGTTCAGCTTGACAACTGGATCCTGTTCAATTTTGAACTACTTAATAGATTCCAGCCTTTTCCTGCTGCACTGTGGGTGGAAATAAATGACAATCAGACCCTGGGTTTCCTGCCACATTTTTCTGTCCAGATTCCCCTTCTTCCTCCTGGAATGAAAGATCTTGCAGCCTGGTGGTAAAACAAGCCAAGGAGCTCTCTGAGGGTGTTATGCTGTGAGCTCTCAACAGGTCAGTTGCTCTGATCATCCATTTTTATATTCTTACCCTGTGGTAAATGTTGTTCGTACGGTTGTGCCTCTTGCTGAAGACTAAGACACTTGCATTTGATGGGATAAGCAAGCACGTACAACTACCTTGTAGTTGCAGATGTGCCCTGGCTCATCTTATCTTGCCTGGAAGGTGTTGAGTCCCAACCAAATCCTTGATGTATCAGGTAAGGATCAGTTTCTTAACCTAAATGCCTCTTTTTCCATTCATGGCAAGAATTCCTCAAAGGAAGTACAGACGGGAGGAAAGAAGAGAGCTGGAGGAAGGAAAATACGGACATGGATGTTGGAGGGGCCATTTGTTCAGTATCTTCCCACAGGCCGAAAGACTCCTGCCGAAGTCACATACTACCTGTTTGTAAACTCAAGCCTCCGGTGCCGTCAATGCCACTACCTGCTTAAACATGACAGAGCAATGATCTTCACTCTTTTTAAAGAAGTATATGAATCGTTTTGGATTTGGATTTCTTTTTTCTTTTTTTTCTTCAAGCCCTGTTTCCTAGCCAGTGGAGAAGGTGTGCCATTCCACACCTGCTTTTTTTTGAAGGCTGCTTGGTTCCTGCTAGACGTATGGACAGTTTACAGCACAAATTATCTTTACAGTCCTCAATAGCTTAATCCCCTTTTCTCTACTTGTGTATAACTTCAGGCTGTGGCTTCGTACATTGGGCATTTTATACAGCACATCTCCCATCCAGTGCTCTCGCTCTGTCAAGTTAATCCTCATAAACAGCCTGATGAAGAGGAAAACTGTTCCCAGGAGAAGAAGGAATTTCTGGGTGTAAAGTTGATAATTAAGAAAAATTTATATCAGGTCACAGCTTGATCAGAACTTTCCAGTGGGATCTTCCCTCTGTATTGAAATGCTCCGTGCCTCAATTCTCCCTCGGCCAACTGGGTGCTATAATTCAACCTTAGCCTGTCTTTAAATTACTTAATGGTAAGCCTTTGGGACGTAAAATCACCTGTTCATTTGTAAACATCTAGCACAGTGGGGCTTTGCTTGTCACCCCAGTACGAACGACAGTAATGTCAGCTGAGCTATTAGTAAGTTGGTGGAGGCAGGCCCTGGAGCAGCTGCCCACATCTCAGTGTAGCACCTTATCCAAAAGTTCCTTCTTTTGTCCGCGATCACATTAGCATCGTGCTAATATTTGCCTTCAGATTATTCAGTGCTCCTGTGTGAGCTAGCTTTGCGTGTTCAGACATCCAGTGATCATGTTGGGGTTTGTGCAGATGGAGCTGTGGAAGAGGTGAGTTTATTTTACTGGGCTCTCAAGGGGTATTTTAAAGAGGCAGAAAGTCTCCTTGGACACAAGATGTTCCTATTGCCCTGGGATTGAAGGATGAAAGGATCACTTTATGGTACTGCTAAGCTGTCTTTCAAGGCTGGTATATAGCCAGGATTCCTCCTGTTTGGTCTTAGGAACCGAAGTACCTGGATAGTCATCCTGTTTCTTTTATAATTGCTGGGGAGAGCGTCATGGGACTGGCACCAAAAGGCCATTCTTCTAGGTCAGACTCAGATGCCTGCCAGGACTGCTGCCCTCCACTTCCACATCTACGTCTTGCAAAAGCCTCTGGAAGATATTCAGATCCTGTTCCTCTTCCCATCCCACCTCAGGACGGGGAGTGGAAATGCCCTACTGTTTTCCCATCTCCCTTGTTCTCATCTCCTCCATCTCCATTTGGCCTTCTCTGAACATCTACAGCCATATTTTTCTTGGCTGTCAGTAGGTGCAAGGAGTAACAGTCTCAGGGTCTAAGGCAGTTTGGATAAAGGTTTGCAGCTCTGTGCAATGAAACCAAACATAGATGTATAAATTGAGCACATTAATCTTAGAATAAAGCCAGGCACCCATCATGGTGTTCCCATGTGCTGGAACGTGCTGGAGCATGTTTGGCTTTATTTTACAGGGCTTCTCTCTCCTTCAGCGTGACCCATCTACCTTGCTCAGGACAGGGCCACAGGTTATTTCAGAGTTGTCTTTCGACAGTTCAGCGTTCTAATTCTGCTCCAAAATACGATGTGTCCTTCTATGTCGGGCCCTTGCTCAGCTGTCCTGCCTGTGCTGCTCTGTGCATCCCATCTGATGCGATGGTGGGGAAAGAGATCCTCTGTTTGGCAGATTTGGAACTGCGAAGGTCCCAGAGGCTGCATACAATAGGAGAGACTATGGAAACACCAGGAAGTCTCAATTTCGATGGCTCCAAAACCATTACATACAATTAATCTCTGACAAAGTCATATCTACTGGATGTTTTATGGGCCTGAGGTTGATGTGTGAGCTTATACTCTATAACACCAGTTCTGCATGAACAGGAGTGTGGGCAGCAGGGCGAGGGAGGCCATCCTGCCCCTCTGCTCTGCCCTGGGGAGGCCGCAGCTGGGGTGCTGTGTCCAGTGCTGGGTCCCCAGTGCCAGAAGGACAGGGAGCTGCTGGAGCAAGGCCAGCGCAGAGCCACAAGGATGCTCAGGGGATGGAGCATCTCCCTGGTGAGGAAAGGCTGAGAGACCTGGGCTTGTTCAGCCCGGAGAAGAGAAGGCTGAGGGGGATCTCATCAGTGCTTATCAGTGTCTGAAGGGCGGGTGTCAGGAGGGTGGGACTGGGCTCTTCTCAGCGGTGCCCGACGACAGGACAAGGGGCACCGGGCACAAGCTGGAACACGGGAAGTTCCACTGAAATCTGAGGCAAAACCCCTTTGCTGTGCGAGTGCCAGAGCAGCGGCCCAGGCTGCCCAGAGAGGCTGTGGAGTCTCCTTCCCTGGAGCCATTCCCACCCCGCCTGGACGCGGTCCTGTGCCCCTGCTCTGGGGGTGCTGCTCACGCAGGGGCTGGACGGGGGGAGCTCCGGAGGGCCCTGCCAGCCCCTGCTGTGCTGGGATTCTGTGAGAAATTCCCGCAGCTGGTTGGTGGCCTGCTGAGGCTTTCTCCAAGTCAGTGTGTTTCTGAGCCAGTCCTGGGAATCCCATCTCAGCTGCAGCCCGTGCCTTGCGAGTCGGAGTGGGCAGTTCCCACCACAGAGAGCACTGTCTGGAGTCGATGCCCGGAAGGAAAGGGAGAAAGGAGAAGGAACCAAACCGATCGTTGTGTTCCTGAAGGTGTGGTGCACCATGATGGCCAGGCTCCTTGTGTTGGTTTGTGTTTTTTTTAAGCTTATAGCACTTCTCTGTACCCAAAGGATCTGGGCTGTCCCGTCACCGGAGGCCAGATTCTGATCTCTCTACTTGAACACCTTCAGATTTCAACAAGGATATATAGAGGGAAAAGTCCTGTTCATCGCATGCTTTGGTAGCGCACTTTTACATCAAGAGATGCTGCTTCTTGGGTCCGGTGCAGGAAGGTCATCCAGGACCCTTCTGACTTCAGTGGGGAGCAGTTAGGCCACTGGAAAATCCATTCTTGGAAGTGTTTTTTATGCTGAACAGGAAGGTTTTGGAGCATCTGATTTTTTTAAAAAGACCTGATAGTGCAAATTGGGATGGAGAGGAGGTATTCCGGAGTATCTTGGCACAATGATAAAAGCTATCCAACCTACTGAATGTTATATACTCTGGGTTTTTAGTACTCTGCTTTTCTTTTTATTTTATTTGACTTTATTTTATTTGACTTTATTTTATTTTTTTATTTTATTTTATTTTATTTTAATTTTATTTTATAGAAATGGAGCATTTCCATCTTGAAATCTAGAATGAAACATTTATGAAAGAGCAGATTGGTACATCCCCTGTGCAAGGCAGGGTGCAAAGTCAACCTGCTGTCTCCGTAGTCCTCACTAAGCAATGCCTTCCATACATCTACTTATTGAATTTCTTTTTTTTTTTGGATACACACACATATAAAAAAGTAGGGCAAGGTTTAATGTAAAAATTCCTCTTTTGCTTTAATTTCTTCAGCTGTTCAAGGTGACTCTTCTTATTTGGTGTAAAGGTGAATTTGCCTTGAAAGCGCTTCAGTTTAACTTGTTGTCTCCTTTATCATTAAAGTCCAATTTTTTTAATGCTTTGGGGCCCACCGCCGCATGCTGATTTTCCTGACCAGAGCCTGGTTGCCTGATTTCATTGTGCTTCAGGGATCTGCTCAGGATCTCGGAAACAAATGAGTTCAAACAAATATTCAAATGAATGGATTAAAAAAACCAAAGCAACAGAATAAAATCAGCCTTTGATACAAGTGCCCGAGCCCGAGGTGCCCTTTCCCAGGCGGATAAATGCTGGAGGATTGTGGAGTGCTCAGGTATTTTGTTCAGTGGGACTCACATCCTTACGTAAGTACACAAATGTATTTAATGCATTCATAAAAATATAAATTAAAGCAGCATGCTGTTTGAATGAAAGCATAAAATGGATAAGCTCCCAATACAGACTAATTTAGAAATAATCTTTAGCAAGAACAGACATTTTAAAAATTATTATAAGAGGCTTTTACACTATCCAGCTGTAAAGGTTTTCAGGCTATATGAGTTACTGTATTCTCAAATCTGTCAATTTTACCACAAATACCATGCAATTTAATCTTTCCCTTCAAACCTGAGCTCCCAAATATTGGTCATTAAGTGAGAATCTGATTTTTTAATCCATTTGCAGTTATTGAGGTTGCAGAGAAGCTTTGGCTTCAGAACATTACAAACTTTTCAAGTCCAAAAAGATAAGTTTGGGCATTGATTTCTTTTAAGATTTTCCTGTTGCTTCCATAACTCCAAGACCAGTTCAAAGTTAGGAAGCTGATGGTCCTGTGCTCCTTCCGTAACAAATCGATGGAGAGAATCTCTGAAGAACTTGGAGCAAATACCTCCTTTAAAACTTAGAGGACTTTCTGCCCTTCTGCCATGGCGGTTGGCTTTCTCTTTGCTCTTTGGGGTCAGCCCTGACTTCTGCAGCATGAGGTTGTACTTGCCCTGGCCTTCAGTGGTTAAATCTCCTTGCTGAGGAGGGCAGCGGTGATTTTAGGACTGGGCTGTCGGTGGGCACTTCAGGGCCAAGTTCCCCCTGCAGAGCGTCTCGGCAGTGAAATCCAGCTTTGTTCCAGGTTGCACTTTGTTAACATAAAAGCGTTAAGTGCAATAGGTGACCTCGGAGCGTGTAACAGCTGCTCAGCAACGCCTCTCGCTTCGGCACCACACTTAATCAGGGGTTTGAGTCCCAGTGCATTTTAAGCTTACCCTAAATCTTAAGCACATGTTTAAGCGTTTTGCTGACTAAGGGTGAGATTTAATAACAATGCCTGGCTTCTATAGAGCGCTTTCCGTAACTGTCACATCGCGGGGTTTTTAGAGCAAGTAAATGGGCTGGGTGAGCAGACAGCGAGGTGGATTGAAAACTGAACGGCGAGGCCCAGAGGGTGGTCGTCAGCACCACGAAGTCTAGTAGGAGGCCAGTAACTAACGGTGTGCCCCAGGGGTCAATACTG
>VZTV01017089.1:0-20427 GCA_013400875.1 Anhinga rufa | reverse complement strand
AAAAAAAAAAAAAAAGTGATTCTGAGTGTTTGGGATGGGATATGAACACCTGCAGTCTTCCAGGGCCCTCAAAGAAAGGAGCTCAGAGTGTGAGGACTGAGATTTGTTAGGTCAGAAAGTAGTGTTGGAGACACCAGTCATGCTTTAGGAGACATAAATCCTCAGGACTCATCTACAGAATAACATGGGGGAATTAAGAGGAGCAGAAGACTTCATGGACTCTTCATTCAGCCAAACTCTGGTAGAGGGGCTCCCTCCCCACAAGCCATTTCAGCAGTAACAAAACCCTCTGTCAGTCCTAACAAAAGCCTCTCTGAGAGGAAATTATCATTAAGGCAAAATTCAGTAAATTTTACTCACTTTATTGCCTAAGACCTCTGGGGTTTTGGAAAGAAAATCTAGACCCCTAAACTGCAAAATGCAGTCTGCCCTGCTGCACCAGGGTGTCCTACACTGCATGGCACAGGACACTCAGCAACATCAGCATGAAGCTGTTTTGTTGCTGTTTTGTGAGGGTGGGGACACACTGGTTTCACACAGGCTCTGCTGAAGACATAGGTATGAGAACCCTGAGAAAAATCAGTCTGTCCTGTTAACCCCCGTGTCCTACAGAGTTTCATTTTTCAAGTAATTACACAGCAGAAGCATTCTCTGGAATAGTGGTTGGTCTGTGTTAGAGCTTCCTTCACCACCATGATATACAAATTAACATGGAGAGATATTATAGCTTCCTCTCTGTGGGAGAACAATGAGGTCTGAGAACCTTAACAACATGTCCTCCATTTTTAACTCATGACCTCTATTGCTTGTTTGTTTTTTATTCCAAATTGAAAGTACTTGACAGCTATTCTAATCTCAGGCTACTGATAATGTGCCTGCAGCTGAAATGTCACTCATTTTAAGGGGGGTTGGGTGTAGATATCAAAAGCAAAACAATCACTTCTCTTTTTGACTTGATCTCTGCGGCATTGGACCCAGATTTAGCATTATCTGAAGTATTCAGCGAGTGCTTCCACAGATGTGCAGCTCCTTTTGAAGAACTGTCTCAAGCATCATTTTAAGCCTTGGGTATAAAATAAACTTCAAATCCGTTACAGCTTGAACAAAAAGCAAAGCTGGCAGCCATTCTTTCCTTTAAAGAACTCTGTTTACTGTAGAGAGTTTTAGCCATGTTTTAATTTCAGAATTTTTTAAATATGTATTTTCTGAGAAATAAACATAGATGACTTAACTGTAAATTAAACCTGAGTCCCCTGGCTGCTAGCCCAGGTGTCTACCAAAAAGGCCAACTGTCTTGCAAGTTCAGCTGCATCTCCCTGGCTGCCCTATAGCCAGGACAAGCTCTGTTTATGTTCCTCTTAAAATGCATGTTTTCGCTGGTACAGGGATCAGCAAACCAGAGCTTAGTCTGTTAGACCTTCTACTCCCAGGGAGTCTTATATGGCTGCTGGCCTGTGTGATTACGTCCACACAGGTACAGCATAGAAAAACACTTCCATTGATATAGAAAAACCCATGCATCAGTACGGAGGCTGGTAGTTAGATACTGCGTAGTTGCTTATGTGCTGGAAAGGCAAGAGAAGAATCTGCAGTGAAATCAGCTAGTAAAGCTGCAACAGTGGCTGGAAAGGGAGTGGTGTGGGTGAGACGGGTGCAGCAGAGGGAGCAGAACAAGCACTGGGGGTAAGTTAGAAGATAAAAGAGAAAACAGAAGCCAGCCCTCCCGTACATTTGGCAATGATGCCCACTGGCTTGCTGCAGGTGTGGCCATGCATTGCACAGGCTGGTCCTTCCTGGGGATACGCTCCTAAATTCCATACTCCTGGTTTCTAGTCACTGCACAGTGATGCAGGTACCTCTGGTAACTCTGAATCCACCCAAGATATCCCTAGAGAGCCTCAGGGGAGACTGTGGTTCCTTTTACTGCCAGGACTATGTTGTCTGAGAACTGTTCAATTGCTATTAGCAGCAATAGCTTTTGAATAAACACTGTGCAGAAACACCACAGTGGATCTGCAGGCAGATCTGCATCCTAGGCAATCCTCTTTGCCAGTGACAAACACAATAGCACACTCCTAGTTATTAAGAATTTTTTGTGCCTAAAATAAATGTGGTAGGTGAACACTATGTATTACAGCAGCGTGGAAAATAGCCAGGTGAGTCAACAAAAACTGTGCTGCTTCTTTAAAATAGCAGATCATTACATGTCAGTCAGAGCATGGCAAATGGAAATGATTCAAGTGTATTCCCACTTGATCCAGATCTGGCAGAGGCTTTTAACCGTTACTGATGAGACTAAGTTGGCTGTAATAAGCATGCAAGTGACAACCCAGAGTACACTAAGCCAGCAATGATGTTGTTTATAATAATGATTCATGGAGAATTACAGTAATACAAACACACATCCATACGCTCTAGGAATTGCTAACTAGCAAGGGAAAAGATGTAGCCCTTGCAAATCATGAAGGCACAGTGCAAATGATGTGGCTGTTTCAAATGGCTTTCTTCAAATGAAGAAAGTTCAGTGCAAACTGCTATGGAAGAACGGAGCATTTGGCTGAATTTCAGCAGAAGTCTCTACCTCCACAACAGGTATCAGAAGTTACTGGGCCGAGGGGAGCTGTTTTGAGTAAGCAAAGGTGCAGTAGAAAACACGCCATGTGGTGTGGTGTGCAGTATTGTGGATGCTTCTTTTACATGGGGAGGACAGTCATAGGCTACAGAAGAAAAGCCGGATGGTTGTCTACAGCATCTATACTATCCCAGTCATTTTATTTGCAACGTCTAGACCTGCCTGCAGAACAAAATTCCTGTGCTTGTCTTGCCTACACATAAATTTGATTTTTTATTTAGCTTTCATACCTGACAAAATTTACACTCAATATAATGGTACCCCACCCAGTGTGAAGACCAGCTTCAGGTATTAATGCATGCAAATAATTGCCAGACACACAAACACAATGCTACTGAAGTGTATAACACTCTTAAAAGAAACCATGCAATAAAACTTTGCTATACAAAAGACCTTGTTCAGAGAATAACTATTTGACCTAGTATGACAGAAAGACAACAGAAATTATGTTTGCCACTGTGGTGAGAATCACCTGTAGTGCAAGAGCTTAAGAAAATGAGACTGGAACAATGGTACTGAGGTAACCATATCCAGTTTATAAATGGGTTTCACTAATAAACATAAGAAAGAACAATGTTTTTCATACTATTTTAATACAATTTCTTACTATTTTCATACTCATCTCTGTATGACCTTTAGAGGCCCAGATGAAGCCATAGTGATAGACATATCCAGTCAATGTCACCATTGAACAAGTATTTATTCTGATGGACAAAGACGTTTTATACTTTTGCTGCACAGAGCATGTCTCACCAAGTAATGCTGCTGGCAGGCAACAGTGACCTCACAGCACATATTATTCATAATAATTTACCATTTAAAATGTTTGCCCTAAAGCATTCATATCAGACTCTACGTACTTTTTCTGAAAATGATGTCCATGACTTTCAATAACCAGCCTAATTGCCCATTATGGTATGAATTATGTTACTGTACACTAAAAGACTTCTAAAGTACATGGAAAAGACTTCTCTACTGCATCAACACAACAGGACTGAAACTGAACTTTGGCAAATACCACTTTTCTGTGCACAGAATTGGCTTTTATTGGGCAAGAAACTCCTCCCATTTGAATGAAATTTGGCTCAGTCTTTACAAAAGCTACATCCCTGAAAATGTTGCAAACATTATGTTTGTTCTTTAGAAATAAATGGTAGTATGCAAAGCTTATCTCTATCTTTGATTCAGCTGTAAAACTATTAAAACATCACTTTGAGGAACCCCAAAATTGCCCTAGATGGATGCTGCAAAAATGTTTGGAATGATGAGGATCATGGATAGCCCAGGACTTAGGCTGCTTGATCCTGGATTGTCTACAACCTATTGATGTCTTAGATGATGGGCCAGAACTGGATGTGCTCAACTTCATCAGGACAGAATGGAGAAAGACGCTGTATTTGCTCAGGAATTTTCAAAGGAGAAAAGAGTGAGCAGTCTCTTGTAGAAAAAGCTTGTCCTTAGTCTGGTGTCAGAAAGCCATGGAGCTGCACACAGCTGCTGCACACACACCAAAGCCCTTTGACCACACTGTGAATAATGAGCAGGTCCATTGAGAGCAGATCTGAACTGTTCAGTGGTCACTGACTATATATGTTTATAGATGAGGCAGACCCAGAAGAGGCTGAAAGTTGGCTACTTGTCTGGCCTGCTCCTATTCTTTGCCACCTATGCTGATGGATGATGACAGTGCGCTTATTGCACAAGCATACAGACTGGCTGCAGCTGCAGGAAAGCAATGTAAAGAGCTTTGCTTAGCGTGTCTGATTGAATAAAAACAATGTGGTTTTCTGACACCAAGATGGCTTAACAGTTCCAAGCCTTGAGCCAGACCCACTGTCACACTTCTGTGGATTCCAGAGTAAATCGTCTCTACAGGACAAACGTGAGATATAAGCTATTTATGAATTCTTATTCAAGGGGGTCTATTGGAAAGCATGCCCACATGGCTCATGATGATTTCAGGGGGTTCAGTATAAAAAAGTGTTTATCCAGTCTATGCTGATGGACTGGATTCTCAACTAAAAGCTCCTCTGAAAGCTTGTGTTACTTGCAAGCCCCATGACAAGGCAGTAGCTGTTTATGTATCTTTTCAATCTGTTCCTCTATTCAGACAGTAGGAAAAACCCACTATTAACTTCACAACCCTGTTAGACCACGTGCCGCTTAATTGCCACTGTGTTATCCCAATCATTTCATGCTGTAGCTAGAAGCATTTCCATATACATGTTTACATATATTTTTTATAGGTACATATATACATATGTATGTATAAATATATACATGAGGTTTATATTTTCATCAGAAAAAAACCACAAAGAATTCATATCAGCCAACAGGTTAAATTTCCCCTCATTAGAATTTGACATTTTTTGAGGAAGAAAAGCATAATGTACAAAAATCTTGTTGTTTGTTTTTTTTTTTTGTTTTTTATGATGAGGGTGGTGAAACACTGGAACAGATAGCAGTCAAATAGGAGCAGCAAAAATCAAAATATACCCACTAATGTATTGAGGATCTGCAATTTGAATATATTTGCAGTAATCCAATGAAAAGTATAAAAAATACTTCCTATTTCCTCTCATTTTGCTTACATCTTCTTATTTTGCTTCAGCCTCTCCAGTACTAAATGCATATAGGAATTTGAACCAGCTCAGCACCCTACAAAATCCCAGCAATCACTTGCATGGATGGGAAACTAAGAAAGTTCTGGAAAGAGATGAGGTTTCAATTATTTTTGCCTGAATCACAGTTTGTCTTTTTGTTCCTAGGTTATTGGCAGTCTCATGAGTGATGATCCAGTCACTGAACACTGCAATAACAAAAATCGCTTGCAGTAGGAGCCAGGTTTTCTTCCAAGAAAAGGAGGGAGCACTGTTGCCTGACTGGTGGTGCCAAGCAGCAGAAAGTGTCGATCAGCTGTTCCCAGAGAAGTGCTGGGACCCTTTGCTGTGTTGGTTGTCCTCTCCTTGTGCATCCTTTGCAAGCCTCAGGCTGATGTGGGCACTGCTGGACTGTCTTCATCTTTGGGTGTCATCATGGTGGGCAGTTAACTTCTTACTAGAGAACACTCTCAGAACTGGAGGTTGCACAGAAGACCAGAAGGTGACCTCAGCTAAAACACAGACAACACTGCTTCTGATGAAGAAGCACTTTCTTCTCATCTAAATGGCCAAATCCTAACCACTTCATTCCATAAAATAAAATGTGTTACATCAAAACCTGGCACCCTGCAGGTCACCCATTCCTAGAAAACCACATTTAAAAAAGAGTCCTAAAGAAAAAATAGAAAGTTATCTAGATATCCTACACAAAGTACTGAGTATTTACCTAACATATTGACAAGAAAGGCAATATACAATGAACTCTAAGAGGTCTCTGAAGACCTGAACTCTCAGTGCTGGTGAGTAGGAGCCAGAAAGACACTGAGAATGCTCCAGTCTTTATAACCCTGGCTGGGAGCAGAAGGACATCCTGAGAATGTGCCCCAACAGAGTTGCTAGATCATGGGAACTACGTGTGGGTTTGTCACTAATCAGGTGAAAAAAAACTTTCAATCAGAAGATCATGAGCCAGCACTGTGCCCTTGTGGCCAAGAAGGTCAAGGGAGGTCATCCTCCCCCTCTACTCTGCCCTAGTGAGGCTGCATTTGGAGTACTGTGTCCAGTTCTGGACCCCCCAGTTCAAGAAGGACAGGGAGCTGCTTGAGCAAGTCCAGAGGAGAGCTACAAGGATGATCAGGGGACTGGAGCATCTCCCTTATGAGGAAAGGCTGAGAGACCTGGGTTTGTTCAGCCTGGAGAAGAGAAGACTGACGGGGGATCTCATCAATACTTATAAATATCTGAAGGGTGTGTGTCAGCAGGATGGGACTGGACTCTTCTCAGTGGTGCCTGATGACAGGACAAGGGGTGATGGGCACAAGTTGGAACTCAGGAAGTTCCACTTAAATATGAGAAAAAGCTTTTTTCCTGTGAGGGTGCCAGAGCAGTGGCACAGGCTGCCCAGAGAGGCTGTGGAGTCTCCTTCCCTGGAGACATTCAAACCCCGCCTGGATGCGGTCCTGTGCCCCCTGCTCTAGGTGTGCCTGCTCACGCAGGGGGGTTGGACAAGACAGTCTCCAGAGGTCCCTTCCAACCCCTACCATTCTGTGATTCTGTGAAAAAAAACAAACACTTCGATTTTCTTTTTATCAACAGCAATTTTTCAAGACAGGTGACTAGACAGAGACTTTTACCTTCAGTGCAGTCGCCTAGAGAAGGGTCAGGTGTTCAGCAGGGCTGCGTGCCAGGCATCTCATTCCAGCAGCAGGAAAGGGCAGGTGCCTCGGGTGCCTCAGATCCATGGGTAGTTGCAACCTGCAGTGATGAGATTGGTGATACCTTTAGGTAGGCAAGGTGTAGGTGAGAGAAACTGAGGTTGTGGTTAATGCTGTGGAATCCAAGAGACATGTTCAGCTGTCAACATCGCCACTTAACATGGTTTGATCTCTGCCTTGCATGTTGCAACCTTTTTCCTATTCACCCGCCTCGCCTATTTAGTCTATGGCAGGAATTGCTGTTGCAAGACCCATGCCCAGTGCTATTCCACTGTTGCCTAGGCCCTCTAATAACAGAAAATAATAACAATCATAATCTTAGAAACCAGAGTTTGAAAAAAAAAATAATTTTCAGAGATGCTTTGGTCAGCTTTTTACTTCTGAGCGTGTAGCTCCCTCAGTGCTGGCACCAATTCCATATTTGCCCCAGTTGGTCGGAGACAGAACTTTGTGTATAAAAAAATGAGGGTTTTGCATAACTCTCTTTTTTGTATAAATGAAATTTAAAAGACTTTAAAACCATCAGAGGGAAAAAAAAAGAAAGAAGAAGAACTTAGTCACCAGGATATGAAAAACTGCTTTTTCTAGACATCCTGGTTGACTTCCAAGCTGCATCTGACAGCTAGAGAAGCACAGTCCATCATGGCTTTTTTTCCATTTCCAATCTTTTCCCTGAAGCCCTTCATTTCTATAAAACGCTCCCTGTCAGTGTCCCCCACACTTCATCCCACTCATGACCAGCTTAAGTGATGCATCTGAAAGATCTGAGCTGTGTGAAACACAGCTTTGTACAAGTCCGACACCAGGGATGGACAGAGGGACTCCAATAACCCTTTTTTTCTGCAGGTGTGGTAATTTGGGAAACTCACAGATGCTGAATCTGTCACACCAGATCTCTGCACAGAGAACTGACCATGCTCGTGTGTGCACATGGTCCTATAGAAACATATGCACATACAGGAGAAAAATCAGGAAAAATTGTAGAGCTTTCCTTTCCATTAACCTGATCTTTCAGCTCTACCTTACTAACCTGAAAGGAGTGGGTACCCTACAGCTTATAGAAAGACCAGCTTTGATTGGGAGATTTATTTTCCTCTTAAAAACAATGTACCTATTTTTTATTAATTCACACTGTATGTTCTAGCTTTAGCAATAGCCTGTACCATGTCAGGCTTTACTGAAGACCTCCACTGGTGTAAGAAATGCTATACAATATCAAGCCACTGTCTGCTTAGTCTAATACCTTACTTTCAAGACTTGCCAAGATGTTTCAAAGGAAATTCCTGAAAATCCCAGTGGTACTCAAATTATGGAATAATCTGTTTCTAAGATGCCACCTTCTCTCAAGGTCCACCACCTCTCAAGATCCCTTCCAACCCCTACCATTCTGTGATTCTGTGATTCTTTTTAGCAGTTGGCTTATGTCCTTATTTTTTCTGCTCTCCATTTTCAATATTTATGTCAGTAAACAAGGTCAGATCCTTGTTAGTTATCTAAAGGGAGCATTGCTCTCCCAATTCTATTTGAGATGCATCATTTAATACCAGATGAAGATGTGTTTCTCTCTCCTTATTGTGCCCATCAAAGCATTCTCTTTTGAAACAGTAGGATGTTTTGTCTGCTTGGTTTTGGACACTGTTAATTTAGTAAAGAACTTCATAGATCTGTCTGTTGGGCTCCAATTTATGAATTATAATAGTTCATTTTAAAGGCAGCATAAGTCCTGTAAGTGGTTTGTGTACCCTTTCCCAAGAGCTGCCGTGCATGTTGCCTGGTAGGCTCACATCCTAGACCTCCCCTAACTGTTCACCTCGTTCTGCAGGATCATCAGTGATGATATTCTACAGCATAGGTTGCAACTCTTTCTCCTTCAGCCCATCTAAAATCAGTAATTTCTTCTATTTCTTCTGTTTCTGTCTCTTGGCCTATTTCTAATCCATGACAGCACTTTTCTTCTTGTCCCATGAGTGCTTAGTTTTTTTAATACCCTCTTGCGAGGGATTTTGTAGGAGACTGTTTGAAAGCTTTGGTGATCTTCTCCTGAACGGAAGGTATGACATCATTTCAGAGTCCAACCATTACCTCCCCCCTGTTTCCCTGCAAAATCTGCCGAGGTGAGAAGGGCTGAGGGGACTGAACAGCCATTGTGTGCGTGCTGCCTGGCACAGCCTCCTCCATCTGATGGTGCTTTCCATGGAAATTGTGGCTAGCTGCATTCACTTTGGCTGAGTTTTGACGGCTATTTTTGGAAGGTTTGAGAACCTCCAGGGAGTGACTTTAATTCATGTAAAGGGTCTTGACTTTAATTTATTAAAGAAATAAAAACATGCCCCCCCTGCTTAACTTCAGTTGGCTTGCACAGAGTATAAAGAAGGGGGATGGCTGGAGCAGAAGCCAGGTGGGTACGGATCCCTGGTTTGCCGGGATGGCTTTTCTGAACCAGAAGAGGATCAAATACCCTGAGAGGAGATGAGTGGGGGAGAGAGGAGCTGATGCTATCTGTGACCAAAGGATTGTCAACCAATGATGATGGCTTGGGGCAGTGAATAAAAGTCCTTTGGATCTTCCANTTAAGTGGAACTTCCTGTGTTCCAGCTTGTGCCCATCACCCCTTGTCCTGTCATCAGGCACCACTGAGAAGAGTCCAGTCCCATCCTGCTGACACACACCCTTCAGATATTTATAAGTATTGATGAGATTCCTCCCCCCTTAGTCTTCTCTTCTCCTGGCTGAACAAACCCAGGTCCCTCAGCCTTTCCTCAGAAGGGAGATGCTCCAGCCCCTTGATCATCCTTGTAGCTCTCCTCTGGACTTGCTCAAGCAGCTCCCTGTCCTTCTCAAACTGGGGGGCCCAGAACTGGACACAGCACTCCAAATGCGGCCTCACCAGGGCAGAGTAGAGGGGCAGGATGACCTCCCTCGACCTGCTGGCCACACTTCTTTTAGTATAGCCCAGGACACCGCTGGTCTTCTTGGCCACGAGGGCACAGTGCTGGCTCAGAGTCAGCTTGCTGTCCACCAACACTCCCAGGTCCTTCTCAGCAGAGCTGCTTTCCAGCAGGTCAGCCCCCAACCTGTACTGGTGCCTGGGGTTGTTCCTCCCCAGGGGCAGGACCTTGCACTTGCTTTTGTTGAATTGCATCAGGTTCCCCTCGGCCCAGCTCTCCAGCCTGTCCAGGTCTCGTTGGATGGCAGCACAGCCTTCTGGTGTATCAGCCACTCCTCCCAGCTTGGCGTCATCAGCAAAATTGCTGAGGCTACACTCCATCCCTTCATCCAGGTCATTGATGAATATATTGAACAGGATTGGACCCCCTCCAGGTGAGGGAAGAGGTCAGGAGAAGAGCAGAGGTTTTGAGGGAGAGGTGGACAGAGGACCAAAGAGGGGAGTTGTGGTGTGTTTCTATGCACACAAATGCTTGAGCTATAAGCACAGTCACTACAGTGAAGGCAAATCTCAGGGACCTTTAGACAGTGGAGTGACTATAACTTGCCAATACTTTATATTACAGAACATAGATAAACTAAGCTGCTGCTACTGTGTAATTCAGGGTGGATGAGTTGTCCAGGTTTTTTAATCTCCTCTACTGAAGTATACTAGGTTATGTGGACACATGAACAGAGAGAAAATCTAAGGCATAATTCTGGAGAAAATCAAGCCTTGTTGGCCTTTAAAAAGTGAGCAAGCTGTACATTCAAAAAGCGGGCACTTGAGAGCATGTCAAATTTAGGTTTGATTCACTGAGGGGTAAATTTGTCATTGTTTGGGTTGGAAGAAATTGATTCTAGGGGTTGCATAAATTGGAAGCTGGGCCATGGCCTAAGAATCTGCAATACTACTGTATTTAAATAACCATTAGTAAGTAGCCTCCAAAACCAGGCACATCTTCTACAAACCATCCTTTCCTTCTCTGCTTACCTTGGAATTCTCCCTTATTTGAAGGTATCTTCTATGGAGATCCAGGGACTTTCATCTACTGCCCTAACTTCCTGCAGGAGGGTCTTTTGGTCACAGATGGTGCCATATCTTTTTCAATAAGCTCAGGTGTTGGCATGTAGGAACCGATGCAGCCTTAGGGGTCTTGGGAAACTTTTGATTAATTAGAACTAAACATCCTTTGGCCACAGGTGAGAACGCAGTGTGCAGTAATTGTCTAGCTAGACGAAGTGGGATTGCTTGGGTGTTACCCAGAAGGTGCATGTCTGAATATAATGTATTAATGAGACAGTCAAGAAATGCTAATGCCACTGTTTTCCAGGTTAACAGATGTTGGTGGAGGTGAAGACCTCAGAAAAAATGAGATCAATGGGAGTGTGCATTCAACTGTCATTTTACTGCTGTAGATGGCCTTTCTATAGTAAACCAAGCTCCACTGGTAGTGAGGTCATTTTTCACCTGCTCTTCGAACAGCAGATTTCTGTCTCCAGCACTGTAAATCTTGTACTCCTCATGAATCATAAAATCTTTTTTTAAAACTATACAAGAAAAAGAAATGGTCACTCGAGGAACAACTAATCTGATATCATCTCATAAAATGGGTAGGCATCTCCTGTAATAAACCTTAATTGAGAACGTGTTACCAAAATAGATGCGGTAAGTCATACTTGATACAGAAAAAAGTGTTCTCCTTTCTATTTAAATAGCCTTTTCTGTGTTGTATTATTTTCTGACTGCACTATTTGGCTCATTGTGAGATCAGAAAAATTCAGTGTAGCTGCAAGAGCTCAGAGGTGGGCTCTCTCTTCTATCAACAGGTAACTTCAAGGGTTTGCCAGATAGATAAGCTGCAGGCTGTACTTCTGCCTCATGATACTAGCACATGTGCCAGGTAACAGCAAACTCCAGGATTAAGCTAGGAAATAAACTGTAATGCAAATAGATGGAGGGTTTCAACCAAATTAATAATATATTTGTTGAATGCAACCTTTCTTTTTCCTCTTGACCATTCATAATTTATAGCACCCTGCACTAATTTGCTCCTTTTTCATATTCCTCATTTTCCTCCTTCTTTTTCCCTTTCCATCCAGCAAGTGTTGCTACCCCAAAATTTCCAGCTCTACCATTATGGCAGTAACTCCCACCATAGAGGTGCAGACCTCACCTCTACCAATGGCAGGTAATGCAGACCTGAGAGATATTGGTCCTTCTAAGGCAGGAAGGTATTATGAGATTATACCTATACTAGTAATTTAAGCATGCCTAGGTTTAAATACCTAGACTGATGGACCAACTGGAACATCACTCCCTGGCTCATGACACCTCCTGACCAAGTCCAGGAGCTGTCTAGGAGAATGGTCAAAAGCATGCCTGTAAACCATATAACAGTAGAGGTGCTCATAGACATTGTCCACAAGTGTTCTCACCATTTGGTTTTCTAATACAGACTCAGCCTAGATATCCTTTGTACTGCTTTGCAAATACCAAAAGTAAATGAAATGCTGGTGTGCCAGTCAGGATGGTCAGTAGCAAAGATGTTGGTATTATCTGCTCTAATACTGCTGGGATGATCATAGGTGTATTTTAATTCTTGGTGCTTTGGGGACGTGATACTAAAGTCTGGTGGCCAGAGCTCAGGTGAGCTGCAGAAGAAGTTACCAGCTCTTCTCAAAGGCAGGATTGCAGCTGAGCTCTCTGAACCAGCATCACAGAAAAGAGATTAGATCCCTTCCTCCAGCTATGGAAATGGTCGCTCTTTTCCCATTGTGAAAGCTGTTGCCAGATAATCAGGAAGGTCCTGCAACACCTACAGCAGAACAGTAGCTGTAGATAACTGTGCCATGTTTTCATGGGACTGAGGAAAGATGTATGGATTTTTCCAGCAAAAATGCCTTCAGGTATGCTGACGCAGTGGTTTGTGGTGGTTTTGGGAACAACACCAGCTGAGCACTTTTGCAGGGTGGTGGCATTTCCTTGGATACAGGCAACACCAGGCACAGACAAGGCCAGTGCACACCAAAGCAAGGCAGAGCTGCATGGGATCAATAGGGAGGAAAAGGGGGAAAAAAGGCAGATAAAAGCTATATTGATATTACTTTATATTTAGAGATAGTAAAGGCTATGGAGTGGATGAGATTATTAAAAAATAACACTAATGAAAGAATGAATCAGTATAAAATTACCTGTGAATACATGAGTGAGAGTAATTGAAAGGCTTTAACTGTCAGATGGCAGTGAGGTTCTGGTATGCACTTCTAAAGAGTGCAAACTGCTTTAAAATGGAGCCGATTCAGTTTGAGAAAGTGATTCCCTGACATGACTGTGAGAGCAGGAGAGCTGCTGCATTACCTCTAGGCTGCAGACCCAGAAATGGCCTTGTTTAAATGGCAGGACATATGCAATGATATACCTGAGCAAGACTACCTGAAGTCTCTCAGCCAAAGAAACTGACAGTCAGCTGTCAGAGACATCCTTTGCTTACAGGCCAGTTTCTGCTGGCTCAGGAGATGAGCAAGTATCATTCATCTGACTCACCTTCTAATGGACTTAAGTTGTCATACATTATTCCCTACATCTATATATAAGATCAATAAATATTTGCTTAAGCCCAATTAAAAAAATTCATAAATTAATGTATGAAAACACCATTGTAATTTTATTTGATAAATTCTTAAGCTAAAGACTACTGACTGCCGTGCTCTATTGGCATGCAGAGGCTAGTCCCATGTGTACAACCACAACCAGCTTGGATCAAGCCAGCTTCATTAAGCCACTTCTTAGTAACTCTAATCCTGGTGTTATATATTCCCTCTGGGACCAGCAGGCAGAACCTGTCCTTTTCCCAGAAGGTCAGTATTTTCTCTCAACTGTTTTCATTTCCATTTTTTAAAGCCCACATGGGGAAAGGTGAGATTAACGTGGCCTAATTTTGTGGCACTTGACCATAAGCAGTCTTTGCTAAAGCTAATGGGAATTGCTTGGGGCTGCAAATGCAGCACTGCATGAACAAACCTGAATTTGGGCTGAAAAACAAGTATCCTAGGTCTTCTGTATGTGCTTGATCACAGAAGTTCCCTCTGGTCTTAAGGCCTTACCTTAGATCAGAATTTCTCACAAGAAGTTTGTAGAAGCAATTTTTTTTTAAATACCTGGAAACCTGCATTAGTGCAATCTTGACATTAATGTCGCTGATATTTTTCCCACCTGTTAAGCATGTGTTTAACCCCCTCTGTGCCGTACTGCAGGTCTGTGTTTTTATTGTGGACGTAGGACTGGGAAAATGCATTCTGGAGCTTCTAACAGCTGGAGGCCCTTGGTCTCCTGAGACAACAGAGGACCAAGAGACCTTTGGTGTAACTCGTCATTTGCATTCAGTATGCGCCAGCATTCCAACCCATGTGCTGAGGACACATTCCCCCTCTCAGGCATTGCAGATGGATCACCCACTGTCTGGATCCTAGGGAGCCACTCTGCCTTAGTGAAATCGCCGTTACTCTTCCAGAAACAAATCACATCACACAAACAGTAACATTTACAAATGTTACTTACAAAAGTAACCTTACAAAAAGACCTGGTGAGTTGGTATAACACTCTCTGGAGCGAAGGAAGGCTATGCTTTGCGATCTGCCATAGCCTGCTAACCAATCAAGAAAATTCAACTTCAGGAATGCAAATTGTTAATCTCTTTTCAGATGATTGTCTTGAAAACATCCAAATAAAACTTTACTTGACGTAGATTTAGGTCAACAGAGAGATAATTGCTTCAAAGAATACAGTGTCACTAATTTTGTGAGCACAGCAGTATTTCTGAGCAGGTTGTAAAGAACTGAAGAACCCTTACTAGAGAGCCAAGCCTGACTCTGTGCTGTGAACAAAAGTGTTGCAGTAAAAACCTGGAGTATCTTCTTGTGGGCGTAGTGAATAGTGTAAATTCACGCCATATCAAAATCACAGTGGCCTGCATATTTTTCTTTCAAAACATTGCAAAATTAATACAAGTCCATATGACACACATCTTGGAATGTGTTTTGTTTTCTTAACGACATGCTCCAGATAACTGTAGTGCTCTGTGCACACATGGGGTAGAGTTTTAATGATAAATGCTGGGTCTTTGGGGTCAAAAAACAGGATAAATCGGTGGCAAAAGTGCCTTTCACTCTCTCTGTAGCAATGCTATGCTGTACCCCCATCTCTGAGCCACTTTCAACTGGCTTACATTTCTTTGGCACAATATGCCATTACTAAGGCAAGAATGAGCATATTTGGCATTTTTAATCCTTTCTGGCTGGAAGTTATTCTATGGTTTGTGACAACATAGTGAGGTGTATCTTCTTAAAAAAATTCACCTTTCAGCAGAGTTTCCTGGGAAGGAGGCTTCCTACAGGTGGCTTATTTGCTGCAAATGCTGCGCAATGTTTCATTTCCTCTGAATTTTTCTGCAGTGTTTTTTGT
Source organism: Anhinga rufa (assembly GCA_013400875.1). Classification (NCBI taxonomy): domain Eukaryota; kingdom Metazoa; phylum Chordata; class Aves; order Suliformes; family Anhingidae; genus Anhinga; species Anhinga rufa. Next base: position 5,091 of record VZTV01017089.1, on the reverse strand, counting down.
CTCTGTAATAAAATTCTCCATAGCAGATGGGCAAGGGTCTCTTTCTCTCTTGCTGCTTTAACCAGTAATTTCATTCTGGTTGAAACTAGTTTGATCAGCCAGGCAGAAATCTGGATTTCAGCAGATTGGTATATGCATGCAAAACCCAACCGTGTTGTATGACTTGCACTTCATCGCACCCACTGAGGATCTGGCCCATTTTTTGTGCAGGAAATGTTGATCTCCCATTAGCAGAGACCAAACCATTTCACAGAAGGGTCAGGATCACACGCTCCATTTTACAGGCAAGGAAATGGAGCACAAAGAAGAAAAAATAAGTGATTTGTCCCAGTACCGGAAGACAGAAGGAAACTTTAAAAACATTATTATGTTTGCCTTTCACATGGGATTGTTTTATCAGCTTGACCCTCATATAGTAATGGCAGCAAGGAAGTGTTGATTTCGGGGGATGGAAGATGGAGGATGGAAGATGGAGGATGAAGTTGAGAGCTTTGAGGACTTATCTCCTCCAAAAACACAAAGTTGGACATCCCCTAACTGTTAAAGGCAGGCCTACAATTCCCTTTACTTGTATCTGACTCTGGTTGCTCATAACTCCCCTGAGAAAATGTCAGAATTTTTGCGGAGAAATACACAATATTTTCAAGAAATTTAAATGACCCCCCTCATGTCAAGTGGAGTTAATAAGACATGTAATTATTTTTTTTTTCTCAGAAAATTCCAATTTGCCAGAAGTAAAACATTTTACAGGAAAAGTTGCATTTGGACAGATTTTTCAACATTTTCAAGAGCATTTTGTAAAGGTCTGAAATTATTGAAATTAAAAGTCTCAGGAGTTTTGATGTTCAAAATTCTGGTTCTCCAGCTCACAACTACTTTGTTTCAAAATATAGCCAGATTAAGTTCAAAGTCTTTACTCAGGGTGGAAAAAATGCTGCCACATCTGATAACCGGTTCTACATAATTTTCAGGAGCATCAATTACACCATAAAGCAAAGAAAAGTCAGGGCCTGTAACCAGAATTCATCACTTCTCTGTGTCTTGAGTAGTCAGTTAAAACAGTGCAAAGTGGGTCTAGGTGTCACGCATTATTATTTGTTTATTACTACCATTGTTCAGCAGAACACCATTATTTAAGTAGAAATATGTTATACGGAAAAGCTGTAGAGAGCTGTTTTTCTGCCATCTGGAAAAAATAAAGGAGCCTGATTCTAAGACATGTTTGTGACATTTGTAATGTAGATATGATGCTGTACGCATGCAGAAAACGTGCAGGTAATGATTTTTCCTTGTGAGTGTATGAGGCATTTTTTTGTGATTTATTGAATTGCTTTTCTGCAAAGGTAAGCAAAAAAAATTATGAGGGTCTAAGTAGAGGAGTAAATCTCCCAAAGGTGCTCTCTGCCTGTCACTGCAGCACAGCCTTATTGTCCCACTGAGGTGGCTTTTAGCCCTGGAGCACAGTCGGACGCTGCTAATCCCCCACTCGTGGCAGTCCCACCGCACTGGCCACCCCACTCCACACCAAGCGGGATGGGGCTGAGGCTGCAAGAAGGGGGTGCAAGGAAACCAGACCCTGTTTTCTGACCATGCTGTTGTTAGTCTGAGTGAAAAATGGTTAAAAACCAAAAATAAGCACACCAAGAGGTATGTAGGGCCACAGTGAATGACAAGCTGGGGTAGTACCTGGGCAAGCCTATGAAGAAACTGGTTTTTTCCCTGAATAACTCCAAAATCATCTTGTCCACCCTGCTGGTACCTTTGCCCACCAGGCAGCTTTAGCAGTCGTTTACTGTGCGTGCCTTGAAGGCTGCTGACTAAATAAGTGGTCTTGCTCTTCCTTCCTGCCCCATCCTCATCTCACCTTCGTTTCTGCATCAAAACACCCAGCTGCAAGAGGAGGTACCCAGGGTGTGCGTGTGGGTGTGGCATGTGTGGGCATATGTGCATGCTTTCCCACAGATGCAGCTCACCATGGTGGTTTCCTGACTCTTCCACCCAGTGCAAGCAAAGCTGTGGGAACAGGCAGTCTGGGATGGAAGAGTTCTGGAGTGTCCAAAACTGACCAAATCTTATTTTTCCTCTGGCTCCACTCAGGGATTTGTGTCCAAAGGAATATCATGCAGCTGCAGGGGTAACATCACTGGTAGGGTCAAAGCTCCAAGGAAGAGGCCGTCAATCCTGTTCCCTCCTGCAGACTGAGCCTGAGCTAGAGCAGAGGAGAGGGAAACCCATATGCTGTGCTCACCAGGGGCAGCATGCAACCAAAGATGAAGCAGGATTGGTGGGAACAGGACTTGATGTGACTTTTGCCATTGCTGCTGCCCACCCACCTCCCCACCTGCAGCACCTGCCTGACCTCTGCCAGGCTGTGGGAGCTCACAGCCTTCCTAAAACATCAGGCTGGACATCTTGGTACCTGGCCATTGGGATAGGTGGCTGTGGTTGCAGGCACCCTTGGCCAAATGTGCCACCTATTCAGCACATTTAGTGTAAAAACTCATTTCTGTCCCTAATCAGCAGCAAATTTCACCAACAGCATGCTCAGGTCAAGAGTCTGTGCCCCGCTCTATGTGCTGAGTGTGGGCTTCATCATGCCTATACATCTTTGAGCATATTTTCAAGTGCTTACACATTTACATGCAATACAGCATCATAAAATGAAAGGAAAACACTCACGTGTTCTGTGAGAGTAGACAGACACAGGCATTATCAAATAATCTGGCTGCAGTTATAAATATGTAATAATATTTAAATTTACAAATCTGACTGCTCATATCTAAAAGCCATTATATAATTTGTACATAAAAGCACTTTACGTCATACACACATAATAAAGAAACGGAAAGTCTGAATTGCTCTACAAACATGGGACGTCATCATCTTCTGAGATTTAAAAAAGAAAAAGTTCACATGGAAAATTTAAACTTGGGCTACCAGGGTGGATTAGAGAGATCTAGTGATACTTATCAGAACTGAACTGAACTCTTTTTCTTTTTAACAGTACTCTCTATATAATGTGTTTTAGCTCACCAGAATTAAATTATACTTATCACTGGATTCTTTCAAGCGCAATTCAGAAGCATCTTGTGATAGTTATTCCCAGTGTGAAAAAATTTCCTCTAGTTTGCTGCAAGTTTCATGTTTCAGAGATACAATATATAAATAATACAAGTCAAAATGTGACTAATCCATTTCTACACATACTGATTAATACTTTCAGGCTTCCAGCATAATTAGTTATTTTTTAAATCAATTATTTATAACTTTTATTTTTAACTCAATGCTCACCTCATCTCCAAAGTAGATTTTATTAAAAGTATATTTTGTAAATTAGCAGTTATTAACAGGAAAGTATCAGCATACACTCATGTAACAGTAAACCAGCTTACTGACAACATGAGGAAAAGAAAGGCCAGATAACGTATTTCTGTAGAAACTGGATCCATTGGCATTTTGGTCTCATGTGGATTTCTTTGTCTTGGCCATCTCGGCTTGTGAAATGTACAGGGATGTCCCATGCTTGAAACCTTCACCTCGGTCAGATTTGGTTGCTCTACATTCATGAGGGCTTACAGATAAAGGACTATATTCCTTGCAGTGCCTAAAGAAACTAAATTAAAACTGGGATGAATGGGAAAAAAAGAAAGCAAGCAAATTGTGCTTTATAGCTCTAGTTCACCACTGTTTCTCTGCATTGCCTGTCCTGTGTTTAATAATGACCTATCCTCTCCAGAGAAGGGTGGTCTTTTAGTTAAAAGTACATGACTGGCAAATCAGGACACTCAGCTTCTGGTTTCAGCTTTGGCATGTTTGTTCCTTGGCTTTGGGAAAATTACATCATCCCTGCCTACCATGATTTTCACAAAAGTCAAACAGGTTAATAACCTTGGGAGGGAGCATGAGTATTCCCCCACACACATCTGGGTAAGCAGCCCGTCTCCTCTGCAGCCAGTCAGTCAGAGGGATGCTCCATCCTCCTTACAAGCAGACTGAGAGCAGGAGCCCATCTTCAGAGCCACTAATTGCCCTCACCTCTCTCTCCCCAGTGACCGTGGAGGAACTGCAGACCCTTATGTAGGCAGCTGGCCAAGAAGGACAGTGTGCCCATTCTCCCATCTCCATGGGCAGAGCAACATGCTTTCGCATGTAATTGGGAAGAGTTTTATGCCTTGGGATTAATCGCAGACACTTGTTTTGACTTTTTTTCTGATAAATAAGCTAATGCAAAGTACTCTTAATATTCTAGCAATCAATTGTAATCACTCTCATAACCATTTTTTCGCTTTTTGGTAAATCAGTTTTACATATTTACGGGCCTTAATGAAAAGATGTGAATAATATTGAAACAGTTACGTATCTCAAATGTGAAGTGGAAGATCCACTGTGTGGCACACTTAACCAAGGGAAGAATGGGATAACAGCCCTTTGGACATGATGAGGAATGTTGATCTCATTGTTTCCTTTTTGCAAGCTTTCATGCTCCTTGGTTGCTGTTGGATTGAGCTGGTCTTCAACAAAGTGTACGTGCAATTTTGAAACAGATGAAAAGGGTAAGACACTAAAAATCGTGGGGACAAGTGAGATAGTATGAATTTCAGCTTATAGTTGCTTTGTTTAACCTTTCACAGTCTTGCAAGTTGTCCCCCATGTTAAAAAACATGATGTATTTCCTCTTATTTATTATTTGCAGTGGGCTACTGAAGAAAAAAAACCCAGTGAAGTATGCCTCTGAGTCAAAATGGTCTCTGCCAGGAATAACAGCAAAGTTCTTGCACCAGTGCCTCATTAGTTTATGGAAAACAGGTCCCTAAGGAAATGGTGGGGTGTAAATAAATTTAAAACAGTTTAGCCTTGCAAGTAAAGGAGATATCAGATTTTTGAAACAGTGGTGGTTCAATGATACCTTAACACTGTGTTGCACAAATTTCAGGTAGGTTCTCCAGGACGTTTATAAGCACCATAGAGTGACACTATTACAGATGCACATTTTTAACCTGTAAAGTGCATGTGTGCTCTTTGTCATCTCTAAGTGGTATTTTTACTAGTGGCAATAATCCCTATATATTATATATATTTGAGATATATATA
>VZTV01017084.1:0-20894 GCA_013400875.1 Anhinga rufa | reverse complement strand
AGTTCCTTTAGAAAGAATGAAAAAGCAACATTGGGAAGGAAGGCAATAAACCCTTTGGCAAGAAATTGTTAGTATAGATGATCAAGAGTCAGGTGAATGAATTGGGGAAGAAATGAAAACTAGAAAGAATTACTTGAAAGCAACGAAAAATAATATGTGGCAGATAGTATGATAGATTGGGAGAGCTTGAAAGGACTAATTGAAAGGTGTCTAAAACACTTCTGCCATTAACCTTGAGAAACGAACAACTTCTCTGTCTAATGAGGACCAAACGCCAATTCTGAATTAGTATTGGTCATCCTTCCAATCATGAACTAATTTGATTACTCTGATTCTTTGTTACTCACCTGATTGTAAATTCTTCAGACTGGAAACTGTATTCTGCATAGTAGCTGGCAGTAGAAACTTTCCAAGGAAAGTAAATGGGCAGTGAAGGGAAGAGTGAGTAATCTTTGTTTAAAGTTGCAACCTGCTCCTGTTTTTTGTGTAAAGAATCTTGAGTGCCACCTGCAGGAGGTTAACTGACTCAGTTTTCCCAATGTCCTTAATTACTGTCTCAGTGTTTAAAAGAAACCTGTAGATTCACTAGTGTGGCATATGCAGAATTAGAAAGTTTTAAGTTATCTATAATTTTATCCATCCAGAAATGCTCGAAAGCAAGAAATCATAAAAGCTTACAGGAAGCTGGCATCCCAGTGGCACCCCGATAACTTCCAGAGTGAGGAAGAAAAGAAGAAAGCAGAGAAAAAATTCATTGATATAGCAGCTGCTAAAGAAGTCCTCACTGACCCAGGTAATGATTGTTCTTATGCAGTGACTTCACGTTTTTTAGTTGCACTTTCTGCATTATTACTGTGAAAAGTTAAGTCATAGCAAGCATTACAGCTTCCCTTTTCCCCTTCCTCCCTGTATCCATCTTGAGAAAGCAATACACTAATACTTGCATCCAATCTGTTGCATTGAAGTCAGGTGTAAACCTGGGTTTATTTATTGTGTTTCAGTGACTTTTGTTTAAAGTCAAATAAAAATTATTATTATTTCAAAGGTCTTTTTTTAGGGTATCATCTTACAGAGATTTCCAGGGTTGGTTAATTCTGGAGGTGCTCACTTTAAGGATGTGAGTGTCTCCTTCTGCCTAAAGTTTTACTGCAAACTACATTTAGATTGTAACAGCACCTGAAGTACTCCAGAGAAGCCCTCAGAAATGGCCCTTGCGGTGCCTGTCAAAGCCCAGATGCATTGTGCAAACAGATGCCCTGCAAACAGAGCATTTCCTCGAGGGCGTGGGAGTAAGTTCCTGTCAGCCTGAGGGAGAGGATGCCCTCACTGCTGGCCTGTGGCCAGGTTCCTNAAAAAAAAAGGGGGGGGTTATCTCACCTCCTTTATATTTAAAAAAAACCCAAACAAACCAACAACAAAAAATCCCCAACAAAAACAGGAAACAAAACAAAAAAAAAAACACAACAGAACTAAGCAAACAAACCCAAAGAACAACAAAACCCCCAAAGCCCAACAGGAAAAAAACCCCATCAACCAGAGCTGTCTGTAAAGTTCTTGTCTTTAAACTGGTCCTGTGGTCACTGGAAACAGAGAAGCATGTAAAAGATGTAGGTAAGGAGGCTCCCATTTTTATCTTCAGTTGTTCAGGATCGTCTAAGTGATAATTAGGCAGATGGGCTCAGACTTTCTTTGGGGAGGGAGGGATCTGAGAGTGAGGAACTGCATTACAAACACTTCTGGTCAGAAAACCTTTTTCTGTGTTTGTGATTTTTTTCATAATTATGAACACAAATGAGGAGATATATATACTGGAAGTGTTTGAGATGCTGTTTGCCCTGTCAACACCTCCAGGACATTTTCATGTACTTTCTCCTTGACAGTGCTTCTTATGTCATGTTTACCATTCTTGACAAACCAACTGGCCAAGAAAAGTAACACTGAACGTATTTGGCTTCTGTATTGCCATCTGTATTGCTTTCTCTCTCTTCTTGCTGCAATGACATTTTCTCCTTTCATCCAGATATCTTTCCCAGGTCATTTTCTGGCTCTAGTGACCATGTTGGTTACGTAAAGAAAAACGATAAAGCCTGTGGACCTCTGAGTCTCTGAGCTTTGATTCACAAGCTTATTATCATAGGGCTGTGGTGTACTTTTAAGGCCATCTTCCACATTCCTCCCCCAGCCAGTCTCGTGATTCCCCTCGACTAACTCCTTCACTTCACTTCCCTTCTCTGCCTTGATAAAATAGGTTTCCTGAAAAAGTGCTGAGTGATCAAAAACCTTGTGGCGCTTGCAGGCTGCTTGAAAGTTATATGCAGGTGTAAATAACAGAGTAGTGGTGTAGCCTGTGACTTGTCTGTGGGTCTTGGGGAAGGCTTTCAACTTCAAAAGTATTTCAAGAACATGTTTTCTGCCTCCAAACTGCTGTCCCCTAGACAGCTCTCTGCCTGAATGGTTTGTGGAAAAGATTGAAAACACGGGGGCTCTGCATGCTGACTTTTGTGCTGTTGCTGAATGATCAATATTGGAATTTACTGGCTGCAAAGAATTGGCAGGATATACAGCATGGTCTGTCCTCAGACTATCCTGAGTGAGTGCAGCTATGAGAGAGTTGGGTCCAATAAAGTCATCAAGGACAAAACGTCCCAATTATTTGTGGGACACGGTTGGTCAAAGTGCAACTGTCCTGTCCCTACTGGACAGCCAGGTACTGTCTTGCCTTGTTTTAAACTAAATGACTGGTCTGAAATTTTTCATACAGTGTTTCCATGGGGTTGGTCTCTTCTCTGCCAGTCTCCTGGACAGCTTTGAAAAAAAGTAACTGGGTTCTACAGATGCTGACAGTACAAGTGGTGATTGCAGCTCTCTGGCCGGGGGGGGTGGTTCTGAATTGGTTATTGCTCATCAAAGATGCTTGGTGTTACTGCCCTAACGACTCTGCCATGATTCCACCGTGGTTTTCTTTCCTTCAGAAATGAGGCGGAAGTTTGATGCGGGAGAGGACCCACTGGATGCCGAGAGTCAGCAGGGTGGGGGCAACCCTTTCCACAGGAACTGGAACACATGGCAAGGATTCAACCCCTTTCGTTCTGGAGGAGGACCATTTACATTCAAATTTCAATTCAGTTAGAGCCAAGACTGTTTCTGGTGGCTGCTGCTGGTTTTTTACTTAATTTGTTGAGAAATAAAAAATCTCTCAGTTCAAGACCCAGAATCTTAATTTCTAATGTTGTCCTTAACCCAGAGTCTTACTGCACTAGAAGGAAGCTCCTTCTTTCTTTTTAGTATTCAGAGAGATTGCTTTGTGGTGAACTTGACAAGCTTGTACTGCTTGGGGGGGTTTGTTACTGCCTATGTATTTGTTGTGGATATGCAGGACATGTTTATTCCTATGGGTGGAAAAAACAGTAAGAGGCTCCTTAGGACAACACTTACAAATTTAGGACTCGAGTATATGCTTAAAGGTAAAAATGCATGTAAATATTTTTTTGAATCAGGGCCTAATAAGCGTGGAAAGGGTAGTTACAATAGTCTCTACGTTAACAAATTGTTAGTTGTCATGCTCAGCAGAATGATCCATCTCTTGGTATTCTTAAAAGGAAACCCTAGCGACCACCTGCTGCGTTACTGCCGGCAGTGCCATAGGTAGGGTGAGGAGGCTGCCGGCCGATGAGTCTGAACAATCGCTCTTAAAGATTGCTTGTAAGTAATTGTATTTGAAAATGTCTACTTGCTCTATTCATTAACCTGAAATGAATTGGGATGATTTTCTTGAGGGTAACTGTCTAATACGAAAGTTTAAAAAAAAAAAAAACACACAAAAAAACCAACAAGCAAACAAAAAAAACCCCTGATGTTTTTTGAAGGACTTTTTCCGAGTGTGATTCGGGATGTCTAGGTATCTTTTTTTTTGAGTAGTTTGCACTTTAACAAAATATCTGCTTGAGATTTGAGCAAAAAATTTGATGTGACATTTCCCTGACTATGCAGCGATTTGTTACTTCTCTGTGCATAAACTCGGAACCGATGCAGGCTGTGAGCCAAGTACTGCGGGCTGTAGGAACAGGATATTAACCCTAGCCTTCCCCTGTAATACAATTTCATTTTTGCTGGGTGGTGCAACTGTGGGTTAATACTGTGTGAAATTGTTTGAAGTAATTTTATGTTTTGTGTTACAGCCACAGTACTGCAAAAACAACTGCCTGTGTGCAAAAAGAGGGACTTACTTTCCATTAGCCGAAAGTCTGGTTTATTTTTTTCTATATGCAGGTAGCTAAAATTGGTTTAGTGTATCGATCGAACTGCGTGTCTGCGATGTGAGGTATGACCAGGACTGCAGCTATGAGTGAAGAGTCTTCTCATTCTGTAACCAAATACATCGTAATTACTGATGAGTTTTGGCAGCAGCCATTTTCTTAGAATGCAAGAATCACAGTTCATCAATGTTTTCCTGATTGGATTTTAACTGGAAAACCATAACCAGTCGATAGGCATCTTCTCTCACTTCAGCTCATGGCATTGGAAAGCATAAGCAGCTTCAGTAAAATGAATTAAATTAGCAAATAAGACCTTCGACCTGAAAGTGGGGTTTTTACTACTGTAATCGGAGTTGCTATTGAAGCATAACCCTTGCCTCCTGCCTCATGTACTTTACAAACAATTGTGAGGCCATGTGGCTTCGTAAAATGTTTTTCAATGGCCATTTACATGTCAGTGTTTGTTCAGCAGAAATTTATCTTCAAGCTGAAGAGTCGATGTGGTGATATCTAACAGTTTATGGTACAAAAACACCCCAGCAGCCTACCAGACTCCAGTGTCAGATACTTTCCAAGTTGAATGACTTTCTAGAAGTTTGGCTTCTGCTCCTGATCTGTCTGAAAGCTTTTTACTGAAACTCTGTAGCAGATGCTCAGGACGCTGTTGACGCCGTTCTAGGCTAGCGTGGTTCTCGTAGGACCTCTCGGGCTCAGACATAGGAACTTGCTGCACAATAAGTAACCTGTTACCCTGTGGTATCAGCCGATGCAGACAGCTCTCTGCGCACGTGCTTTTTGCTCACAGCAAGCAAAAGATGGGTGGTAGGTGGCTTTCACGTGCAACAGCCTCTCTTGGCCGTCGTCAGCCTTCCATCCCTGAGGGGCGAGCGAGGCCCAGCCTCGCGGGCTGGGTGGCTGCCGCACGGTTTGCCGGTCGTACGTGTTGGCGTGCGAGCCGTTGCTCTGTATAGACACTTTTATATTGCTTTGTTCACTACAGAAGGGGCTGCTTTTACTTCATATCGAGTGACCGCCATAAGCAATATGTCATATTTTGTACATGCAGGAGTGTTGTTCAGTTGGAGGAAGTCACAATAAACACCACAGATGGCTTTGTTTTTGTGCTGGGGGAGCGCTAGAGATCATACATTGTCTATTCACGGACTACCCTTGTTCAGCTTTTTTGTTGCCATTCCTCTCCCTTCTCTCTTCTAAAAAGCTATAGCTGAGAAAATCGTTCCCTGGTTTTTAATTTTTTTTTTAAGGGAAGGAATAAGATGGTCCCTCACAAGTACATGATTCATACAAGGCGCCGATGTTAGAGCAGTGTGTATTTGTTTCTCTAAGGCAATGGTCAGTTCTGCTGAACACTGGAAGCAGTCGGGAACAAAAAGCATTATGTTTATTTTGAGAATGAATGGGAAAGGGAAAATTGCATATTTAGGGGGGAAAAAAAGAAAGGCTTGAATGTGGTCAGCAGAAGGAAGGCGATTCACGCGTGAATGCTGTTCACGCCTTCCTCCTGTGGAAGACAGTGTCATGAAAACAACAAATGGCGATGGAGAGTAAGGCTGTGTGACATCAAGCAGCTGCCGCTTACAAGAAGCGTTGTGGCTCCAGCGCCGTTTCTGCGGGAGCAGATGCTGGCTTTTAGCTCTGAGGTACTTCTGAAAATACAGAAAGACAAAGTTGTGTTAAAAAGAAAACATTTACGTGTCAAGGATCTCCAGATCTGGTGGCGCGTTTCCTGATGTGGCTTCAGAACACGAAGGGCTGGTAACGCACCGAGCGTTCTCGGCGCCGGCGATGTACAGGGAAGCGGAATGCGCCTTTATTTATTCGTGGGTGTCTGTAGTGCAATAATGTTCAGTGACTGAACATTGAAGTAAACGTCTTGTTAGTTTGTGAACCCCGAGATGTGCATGAAGCATCCTTACGATAATTGGCCTATATGTAGATGGCAACTTTCTCCGTTAACTTCTTTCTTGCAGTTTTAATGAGTTAGTTTCCAACTTGTTTTAAAATGAAGGTGGGGGGAGCGTATTTTACTTGATACATACTTAATACTGATGTATCAATAAATCAGTATTAAAACGGATTCAAAGGTAATTAAAACTTTAGAGCTCAAACTTGTGACATGCAGAAAATGTGTCAGCTTAAACTTTTTTTAAAAAAAAAGCTTGTTATCGTTTCAGTTTTCAGACCAGTGTTTGGAATAAGAATTATTCTTCTGCTTAGGGCTGTGATTTGTAGGAGCTTTGCTGGAAACTAGCCAGTACAGCCTAGCAGGTTAGTTGTATTTAAAAGTGCCTTATTGTAAGGTATTGTTTGTTTTGCTCTGTAATTACACACTTTTATCCATTAAAGAAAAAAAATGAATGGGAGAATAATTTTTTTCTTGCCCTCAGCAAATCTCAAAGTAGCAGTTTTATGTTTTAAGAAGGATAAGTAAAGCTAGCCAGAGATTTATCAAATGTTTCAAATTATAAAATGTCTTTATATAAAATCATAGATCTAAAATGCAAGAACTGTTTTGTTTTTTTTTCTAGAACTGTGGGAATTATTTTATGGTATTTTTCACAATAAAGATATTTATGATGACAAGAAAGCACTGCGGTGTCTTTGTCTGCCCTTCTTTCCTCATACCGCTCTCCAGGTTTGAAGTTCGAGCGAGCGGTGCAGAGAGCAGTGAAAGGCTGCCAGAACGCTGCTTGGGGGCTGTGTTAAAATTTCTTAAGCAGCTAATGCAAAAGTCGTCAGGCTTTAACAAGTAAGGTGCGGAGTGGAGTGGCGTGGCGTTTGGATGCTTCACACGTGGGTTTCCAAACCCGCTTTTCCTCCCGTTAGCCAGGCACGGCTGGTTCCTGCCTGCGGGTGCAGCCCTTGCTCCTTGTAGCTGAGTATCGAATGTAGAGGGCAAAGGTCGACAAACCCTCCCAGGCCGATCGCTGGGGCTGAACCAAACCCCAGCCAGTCTTTCTGGGCAGCGCCGGCCCCTCGGTGGCTGGCGACTGAGGGGAGAGGAGGAATCCCGCTGCCCTCTCTCCCGAGGCGGGAACTTCGGGCCAGCAGTCCTGGGGAGAGGAGGTGGGTGGCTGAGGGTAGGTGGGATGTGTGTGATTTTGAGGCAATGATGAAAAGTACTTCTAAAGACAGTAAACTGATTTTTAAAATTATTTTATTTATTTTTAATCCAGTAAATGTTCCAAGGAGCCTGACAAAAGTACCAGAACTTGGAAGGCAGGTGAGAACCTGCTGAGCCTGCGGGAGTCGCTTAGGCAGCGGCTCTTTCAGCTGGACTTCAGGGCCAGCTGAACGGAACAAGAGGCAGCACAACTCCGCAAAGGTGGAGTCCGTAGGAGGCTGGAGCAGAAACCGCACCTGGGGCCTCTGAGCAGACCGTGCCCTCAAAGTACTCCGGCAGAGCTTGAACTCCATCTGCGACGACTTCGCCGGTGAAAGCATCAACTTGTACGTGGTGCCATAAAGTGCCACCGAGGGCTCTGTCTACTCACCAATGTAACCCCTGCGCAGCAGCGTGAGGAGCGAAGCGGAGTCGCTCCCGTGGCGCCTACAAAGATGGTGATGCTACCCGCAGTCCTCCGGAGCACGTACGCACGTGCGAATGACGACGTGAGTAACTAAGCAGCTCCTCATCAGTCGTCAAAATGTGCGTGTTATTTTCTTAACCTCTTCCTTAGAAACTTAATTTTTAGGAGTTCCTGGGTGGAAGCAGTTTATTGTATGCACTCGAGTGTGTCTAGGAGGTGGTGAAGGGCACGATTGCGCACACAGCTGGTGAGAGGGAAGGTGTCCGAGTTTAAAATTACATGGCTTGCAGCTGCCGAATGTGTGAAAATGAACACAGGTGACAGAAGGCGAGATGAGATTTTTGGGGGGTGGTTAGAAACAAGGACTTCTTTAAGAGGACAGGTCCTACGTGAGAGTCCTTAGTGTGGTTCCCCAGTGTCTGTCCTGGGGAAACCCGTGGCCTGCCTGTCGGGTACAAGCACTTCAGACTTTCCTGCCCTCAAAAAGGCACAACAGTGAGAGGTGCAGGTAGGGTCTGGGAGAGGTTCTTGGAATCTCAGCTCTGGGATGACTGGGGAGGGAGTTGCAGCAGGAGCGCAGGGTTGGGGTTTGGGCACTTGTGAGGTTGGTGGTGTGTTTTTCTTCAGGCTCGTAGCTGGTTATCAGGGCTTATAACGCCAAGTTCTGGCAGTTTTCAGAGCACTGGGGAGTGGTGTATCTCTTGCCTTCCTAAATGCGAAGGATTTCTACAGACGAAATATAATTTCCCTGCCATTGTAACTGCAAGACTCGCTGTGCTTTGGAGAATGACAGATGCTTGCTATAGGATAGCTCATGTTAAGGGTGGTGAAGGATTGAAAACATGGTGTTATTGCACAGCATGTCCATATGAGGGGTAAATCATAGAGTGACAGCGTGCCTCGTGCCTTTGAGTGAGTAGCTGCAGCTACGGGCCCTGACAAACACCTCTGCTAAAAAGTGTTACGTACGTACGTATGGACACAGGGAAGGTCTGCATTTCGGAGAAGATACTTTACGCTTAAGGAGGAGTGAGTCAACTTGACAACGTGTCGTCAGTCTGTCAAATACGTGGAAGTGGAAGTTAAAAACAGAATCAATACGACAAGTCAACTGCGAGGAACCACGTTTGAAAGCTGCCTTCTCAGAACTGGACTTGTGGAGAAAAAATGACCCTGCTGAAAGTGCCTTTGCTCTTGGGCCCTTAAGGGAGAAGTTTCGGTTGCTCCTCTTTCACCTGTACCATTCTGCGCTGAAAGGAAAGGATCTGCGAGCAGACCCAGTCTCTTTTCAGGAAGCCCAACGTCAGCTCGGGACACACCTTGTACTATCAGAGCGTCTACGACAGCCCTTTCACAAGGTGTAAATCCGGCTACTTGCTGTGCAAGGCAATGTCTAGGTGCTGCTCAGTGGAATTGTGCTGTGCTGGGAAAGTGACCTTACCGTGCGGTAACCTTGGAGATAAAGCACCTCCAGGCAGAGAGAGACCGAGCACTTTCAGGCCTGCAATTTTATATATATTCACCTGTATAGAACTGTTATCTCTTGTAAAGGAAGAAAAAAATTACCTGAGACTAAAAAGTCAGCAACCATGTAACTAATGACATACTTTCACCCAGAGCGGAGTGGTAAATATGGGCAACCAAACCCAGCAACCTGTCACAAGTGGGGTCCCCCAGGGATCCACACTGGGCGCAATGCTGTTTAATGCCTTCGTAAGTGATCTGGATGATGGGATCAAGCGTACCCTGAAGGAGTTTGCTGATGATACCAAACTGAGTGGGGAAGTGGACACTTTGGAAGGGAGAGCCACCCTGCAGGAAGACCCAGATAGGCTGGCAGAGTGGGCAAACAAGAACCTTATGAAGTTCAGCAAAGACAAATGTAAGGTCATGTACCTGGGAAAACATAATCCAGGGGTGCAGCACAGGCTGGGATCCGCCTGGCTGGGGAACAGCTCCGTGGAGAGCGACCTGGGGGTCCCGGCGGACAAGCTCAGTACGAGTGAACAGCGTGCCGCTGCGGCACAGAAAGCCAACAGGATGCTGGGTGGCATCAACAAGGGCATCCCCAGCAGCGATAAGGAAGTCATTATCCCGCTCTACTCGGTGCTTGTCAGGCCACACCCGGAGTACTGTGTACAGTTCTGGTCCCTGCTATGCAAAACAGATGTGGACAGGCTGGAGAGTGTCCAGAGAAGGGCCACAAAGCCGATCAGAGGACTGGGAAGCCTGCCATATGAGGGGAGGCTGAGAGAACTGGGTTTGTTCAGCCTTGAGAAAAAAACATCACCATGTTCCAGTATTTAAACAGCGGCTACAAAGAAGATGGAGACTCCCTTTTTACAAGGAGTCACATGGACAAGATGAGGGGTAATGGGTACAAGTTACTCCTGGGGAGATTCTGAGTGGACACGAGAGGAAATATTTTCACAAGACCAATCAGCCATTGGAATAATCTCCCCAGGGAAGTGGTGGACCCCCCAACACTGGTCACTTTTAAGGTTCAGCTGGTCAGGGTGCTGGGCCATCTCGTCTAGACTGTGCTTTTGCCAAGAAAGGTTGGACCAGATGATCCTGGAGGTCCCTTCCAACCTGGTGTTCTATGATCCTATGAAGTCTCGGTGTGAAGGCAAGTGCTAGATTTAGGAAAAAGGTTAAAAGGAACCTTGCAGAGAAATATTTTCAAAGCTAAAGGTCTGGCTTGTCAACAATACTGCACTAATGTCTGGTTTGTTCATTTTCTGTTAAACTTACAAGTGGATATTAAGAAGAGTAAGACCTAGAAAAGATACTGTAATAGTAACAGGAGTATGAAGTGTATAAACTCTTAATTTGAACAGTTCCAATCTCACTTTGCTTATTTACTGATTTGAACCAGATTTTGGTAATACTCCTACAATCCAGGATGCGCTTTCTTTTTCACAGGGCACAGCACACAGCTTGGAAACCAGAAATAAGGTCACTCTGCACCTCTAAGTTCTCACCCCACAGTGGATTCCTAGTTTTGAGCACGGCTGTCGCTTCCCAGCACAAACACTTTCTTTGGATTAAAGCCATTTGAGGACTTGCTGCAATTTTTTTTGCCTTGGACCATTTATTGGTTATTGTATAATATGAAATAGGGAAACAGAAAATAATTATTTTTTTCTCCAGTGGCACCTTTAATATTTCGTACAAGATATACAATCCAACGCTTTAGTATTAAAAAATATAATGATGTGCTAATGAATCAAAGTGCTGCTTTAAAGAGATCTTTGAAAAGTAGCTAATATATTTGCCAGACCTCTTTGTTTTATAAACCAATAGATGATTTCAGAAAAGAGCTTTCCTTCAAAATATTATTAGGCAGGAAAAAGAAAGGCTGTAAAACATTTTTTACCAATATATACAATGCTGTAGAAAATGCCATGAAACCTTTTAAATCTGCAAAATCTCTCCAGCAAATTACATTTCTAAGAAATTATATTCTAATCATTTAAGTAATCTGAAGGAAATAGTACTGAAAGAGGTATTTCTTTTTTAAAGCCTGTAGAAGCAATCCAACTTTAAAAAGAACACGGTGCTACAGTAAGTTGGACAAGAAATCAGTGCATAAATTTTCCATGTTTTATACTGCATAACAGAAGCTTCCTGTGCAGATAATCATAATTAAGGAGATCTAAGGTTTCTTAAAGAAGCTTTAACCTCTGGCTTAAAAAAAAAGGTTTCCACTGTACACTTCAAGCATGATGTTCCAAGACAGATCAATATGAAATACTGCTGCAGAGTAAAGCATCAAATGGAAGTACGAGATTAAAAAAACCCAACCAACCAAACAAAACCAAGCAGCGAGCAGCTGACTAATGAATTTTTTTCTCTGCTATGAAGTATTAGTTGTTTCCCTGTTGCACATTGAATTCATAGTAATGGTGCGTATTCATCTGCTAAGTCAATTATAAATCCATCTATATGGTATAAAAATACCAACTTAAAAAGGGTTCTGTGTTCTGATATGTTCGACTTGCTGCCTGATATCCTGAAGTTATTACGTTAGAGAACAAGCATAACACAACAGATGAGCTATCCCATTTCACTGCAGTAAGAGAATTGAAATTAGTATTAACTGGTTATTGCTATTGGGTTACACGGGAAATACTTCATTGGGTGCTTCGTAGAAAGAAAATGCCCACAAGAGACGTTTAAAAAGCCGTATGTGACGTGTTAAAACTGCTCAACATGCATAAAGGTAATACAATGAAAAATATATAAGCGTAAAAAAATTTTGCATGTCTCATTACTAAGACTTGAAAAATGCCAGGAGAGCACGATTTTAAATACTTGCTCTTACAGTAAGAAATTTTAAGTAACCAACACCTGAGGACAATGACAGTACATGCAAAATATGCTTCATTTTTCTTCTCATTTATTCAATTCTTTGCTGGTATGGAAATATACAACTCACAATGGATTCACCCTCTTAGCGCAAATTACCTTATCTTTTATAATTACAAGCATTTAGACTGAAAGACTGCATTAAGCTATTCTTACAAGAATTTGGCGTCATATCCAATCTATTTTGAAACCAGCACAAACAAAGCAACGGAGTATGTATTTAAGGCACTAGATTTCCATTTAATAAACAGATTTCCTACTTTGAAATAGGCGTATTGCAAGAGCTTTTCCCTGCTAATTGTTGTGGGGTAGAAGCCCATTAGAGCAACAGCTTTGTGAGTACATGTTTAGAAAATTACAGGAGAGACCACTGATAGTCAAAATTACTCAAGTACTTTATTATTTTATTTTAAATTCTAAACAGAATTATGATAATCAAACCTGAGTGGAAACAGCTTTCAGGTACTGACCTTCTGATACAGTGTATGCGGGCTGGAAAATCATCTTAACCAAGAAACATAATGGAATTTTACGACATGCTGTTTAAGTGACCAAAAGGAGCCTAAGAATTAAAATGATTCTTTTAAGTTAGTAAGAGTGCAGCAATCCTGCATAATCAATGACAAGTGACACCCCTTGCTTTAGTAAGCTTCAAATTTGACTTAGATTCACGTGGTATAAATTACACAAGCTATTTTTTATGTAGTATCTTTGTTACACTGAGATTTTTTCTTGTGTCCACAGCATTTCTCCAGGGACAAAACTATGGACGTATAACCAAAATCCTTCATATTGAAATACATTAGCTTAACGGATGTAATATGCACAAAGCAGTTTTCATTTATGCATTGAATGTGTGTGTCCTCCTCCAGGCTGACACAATGGATCTTTGAAGAGTGGAACAAACTCATCATTCTTTATATTCCAAAATCCTCTGGGCAGACTGTCTTTATAGAGAAAGAAAAGAAAACCAAAGAAATTAGGAAAGCTACTCTACACTGGTTTAAAAAACAAAGAAACCAAACCCACGTAGTACCTGTGGATTTCTCTCTTCTGTTTCTGTATTTCATTTAAAGCTTTTTAAATAACACTTTAAATTATAAAATATTTGACTTCACATTAAAGAATGTTACAAATAGTGCCAATGTAACAGTTGTAACTTCTGTTCAGTCTTTCGCAGAAGGCTATTGGGCTGTCACCATTGCTGTTCACAGGCTGCGCTAAAGTTCATCGTGCTTAAGACCTGTAACCAAAGGAAAAAAAAACCAAAACCCAATTATATAAAGACTTAATGACTACTTTTGTAAAATGGGGAGAAAGCCCTTTACTTTCTACTTACTGCTAGCCAGTCAGTTCAGCAACATGAACTTCACTAAAAGTTGACCATAAGCTTTCACGAAGGATAAAAATGACTAAGAATTCCTTATAATGAAAAGTGAATTTGTTCCCTGACTCAAGTCTTTTAAATATTTATCTGCTAAGTTTTTTCTTCAGCCTTGAGAGCTGAGATCACCTTTTTTTGTTTCACATTACTCCAAGAAGTCAAGTCTTACTGGAAGTCCAATAAGGAAGAGTGGGTCTTCTTATTGGAAGAGTGGGGTTTTTTCCCTCGTGCTATTTGACTAACTCAATTTAAAATAATTTTAGTAAAAAAACAAACAAACAAAAAAAAACAAAAACCAAAACAACACCAAACAAGATCTATTTGTAAACTAAAACACCACTTATATTGTCATTTTTTTTCTAGGTATGACCAAGCATAGCACTGAAGTACAGTTAGTTTGCCATTTCCTGCTGTAAGATCATGTTTTCCATTCTTTCCAATTTTGCCAATCCATAATAATAATTGTTTACACACAGGTGTCTGCTACATCAAACTTACATTCCTGTCTTCTGACACCATGGGTTAGGAAAACCACACCTGTTTGTCCATGACAGCATTCTGTCCATTTCTAATGTGGGAAGTCGTAGCGTCCCCATGTGTTGTGGAAAAGATCTGAACTGGCACAAATACGCCTGCTGCTGCTGCCCCTGTGAAACACTGCCCAAACCTGGCCATGCAGTAACATATTAGAAAAGAGCAGCTCAGGAGACCTCCCAGTACATCCTACCTACATTTCCCAGTGACTCCAGTCTAGAAAGTCTCCCAGTTTCTCTGTTCTCACTTCCCCTCCCTTCTGGCCTGGGCAAGGCTGAGAAGAAAGCTGCCAATGTGTACCTGGGTTTCGGTAGCTGTTGGGTGGAGCGTACGGGGACACAGAGCTACAGGAAAGGAAATGGGACCGGAGACCGAGACTGGCAGGAAAACCTGTAAACTACAGTCTGAAGACAGAGGTAGCGACATGCAAATTTCTGGAGAGGATGAGTAAAACCTGAAAGGAGGGGAGCGCAAGTAGCCGTGGCTGCAGATCTGGGCAGTACGGGGGAAGTGGAGGTGAGTGTTCTGCTCAGCCCGGTGCGAAAAGGCCCCGCGTAGACGAGCCAGAGTGAGAGAGGCCGAGACAAACAGCACTTGCTGAACTGGCAGATTTCAGCTATAACATTTATCTTGATGGTTCAGTGTTCGGCAGTTCTTAGTTTTGGAGGGAAGGAGGCTTTTAACCTTACTAAGATATTCTTATGTACAGCTTTTGTCCTTTATTTTTTAAATCACATTTTGTACTTTGAATATGCACTGGCTCTATAGGATTAAGAAGTTAGATGAGCGATGTAAAATAAAAAAATTCATGCTAGAAAATTAAACAGCAAGTGGCTTTCAAGCAAAATTCAAGCTGAAAAGATAAGAAAAGATAAGTAAGGGATACCTTACTACTGAATTAATATAGGTGATTGATACTGAGGACTTAAATTATTGAAAACTTTTTGTGAACTAAAGAATTAACAGAGACTCAGTAACCTACTGCTTAACGGACTACACTGAATTAAAAGGCATTAGCTTTAGATTCTCTATGTGAGGTCTAAGCTAATGTACTTTATTTAACGTTTGTGGCTCAAATCACGTGGAACAGTTCGTTGTGTTTGAATTCTAAGAATAGGACACTGCTAACAATTTTCGTGTAGGTCTTGGCATGAAACAAAAGATTTTATCCTCTTAGTGTAACTCCTATGTAAAGAAGCATCATGTGACTCTCAAAACCCACACAATTTCTCTAAGAGCAGGGAAAATTACACAATATTTGTGCCTACCGACCCCAATCTTAATTTCAATTAAGATTTATTTTAAAGAGTTAACAGAGGAGTATGCATGTAAATTACCTTTTTGAAAGAACGATGTTAGATTTTTCTTCTCTTTTTCAATTTGCTGTATTAAATTTCGTATCTCAGAGTCATAGTCAACCCATTCGGGAACTATCCGGGCAGCAGCCTTTAATTTTGGTTCTTTGGTTTGGGGATTGTTGCACTGAAAGTTTAAAACATACAAGATGTAAACAAAGTAAATGTGAAAATATCACCTCTCCAAGCAACTTTAAGTTATCTCCCCCTCAATGTCACTAAAAATGAACCCCAGAACACCAAACGTATTATTGTTAAAACCTAGCTATGTAATTGTATGTCGACTAGGACAATAATCTGAATGCTTCAAAACGGTCTACAATTATTTCAAAGTGAAAAATCAGCTTGACATCGGACAAAGTTCTCAACAGCAAACCATGAATCTTGACAAGGCAGTTAGAGAAGTACAGTAAAAAGTCATTTAGGCAAAAATACCAACTTAATATTTTGCAGAGAACTGCTATTTACTGTGGATTCTAGTCACCATACCAGGGCCATCTCTCACCAGCTCATTGAAATATCTCCACTCTCCAACATATTTCTTTGCTCTGAATTATTCCATATCTAAAATAATTTTGTCAGCATTTACAATTTCATTGAAGGACAGCATTCAAGGTTGTTGACCTTGATATTAATTTAAAAACAAAACAAAACAAAATCATACAAACCAAATTGTAAATAAACCATTTAAATTTTAAAAAATATTTTATTGTAAATACTTTTATTTTCTCCTGACTATATGGATAGCAGAGACATAGCTAGCAAAAGATTACCAGTATTTAGACAAAGTTACACAGGGAGATGTAAGATACACATTAGAATATTGAAATTAAATCTGATGTGTTTTTTAAGTTTGTGATGCTTCTTCTAGTGTTGTCTAAAAAATATATTGATTACTTCCATAAAATAAGTGGAAATCATAATAAAAAGTGATACATGATAATGGGGATTGAAAGAGGGCCTAGTAACTTAAATTCAGTCTTTCTTGAATAGAGAGTACCCACGCTTAGTGCACAAAAAACACCCCTTATTTTAACAACTGTAAAGACACAAAGAAAGCTAAACTATTTACATAATGCATATTCGCACCAGATTCCAATTGTCTGTTTTTCTTCAGAATTACGGCTCTGAAGTACCACTCGCACTGCATGGGGCTTGTCAAAAAAATGCGGATGGGGAAAAAAATGGGATGGGGGCAATAATGACAGAGAAGAACATTTTCTCTCTCTTTCAATTCCCAAAGAAAGATATTTTCTTCTTTCTAAATGCGGATAGTTCTCTCAGCATTATGGTTTTTAAGCTCTGCTTTATCTCCAGTTTCTAGTGGTGAAATGGACAGAGAAAACCACAATAATATTCATGCTCTACACAGCGGGTTCTGGAGGAACCTGCTTTGTAGGGAGCACAACAGCAGCACACAATACCCAAACAGTTAGCAGTACTTCATTAGAGGTCCACTGACCTGGCTGAATATGGAAAACAGATAAGGAAAATATATGTACAGGTGTAAAAACCCCTGATCTTATCCAGTTACAGATAGCAACATCTAGTTTTCAGGAACAATTTTCAGCTTCAACATAAGCACATTTGGTACAGAGCAAGCGGGAGAGGTTTCAGAGGAAAGGAGAAAAGTTGCTGTATCGTAGGGAACGGGAAGTAGTGTTCAGTGCCTTCCAGCAAGGCTGCCTCCATGACATCGCATACACGTATCTCAAAAGTGACAGAAATGATAGCAAAGTTTTCAATCTATAAAACTAATTTAACTCAAAATCAACTCACCAAGTCGATTGTTTTAGCCTTTTTCTTGGATTCATCATCACACCAGGTTTCACACCAAAGCCATTCCTGAGGAAGAGACTTAATAGCTACTTGATGAATCATATTATTGGGAAGATCCTGTACAAATTTAGTAAAATCATAAATTAGCATTGAATTTAATGTAACTGGTTATCAGGCAACTACTTAGAAGTAGGATATCTTAGCCTATTACCATTTCTGCAGAATGTTCTTACGCTTCCTTCTAAGTGCTCTCCTAATTCTTTTTCAAATAGGTTCAAAACTTAGTCATGGTCATTTGATGACCAGTTCCACCTCTCATTTCTCAAGCTGTTTTTTCTTGTACTTACGTCTTTCGTTTCTTAGTTTCACATAAGCAATACTACTGTATGATATGGCTCAGCTACTGTATGCCATGCTATAAATACTACTGAGCAAAATTAGACTGTGTGAGTTCAAGCAAAACTTAACCATCTTTCCGTTCCTCGAATTTGCAAAAAAAGCTCAAAAACATATAATCCAGGATTATGCCACTACTCTAAATTTAACCTTCCTCTAGGAAAATGGATTCCAGAAACATGAGGGTGAAAAAGAAAAGCTATTAAACTGCTGCTCTGGCTATCTTCCTTACTTCACTTAAAAATTCCTTCTTTTTTTTTTTTTAACCTTTATTTTATAGTCAAGTACTCTCATAATGAAAACTCTGAATCAATATCTTGCTGAATGTAGGGAACAGCAGTTACAAATGATAAAAACCTCAGGCAGTCATACACTGCATGTACTCTGGCTATGGCTAAAAATAACAGGTGTCATTGGTAGATCCATTCATAAGCTCCTTCACACATGCAACCCCTACATTATATTTAAAAAAAAAAGTCAGTATTGAAATAAGTATTAGTCAGATCTTATTTTGCCAATTCACAGTGCTAAATGTGACAAAATAAAATAGCAGATATAACTGCATTATGAAAGGCATATAATCTAATTCAAACATAGACATTAGTACAGGAAAATGACATCAAATATAAATATACCAAGAGTCAACCATTCAACATTCATTTCAATGCTTTATTTTTGAAAAACTTCATTCTATGAATTTTTGGAAGATAAAACAAATGGTTTATTACCATCTCAATTTCAAGAGAAAAAAGACTGTTTTTCTGTTGTGCCTCTCTGACTTTCTAAATGGAGTCACAATTCCCGAGTTACTACAGTAACTCTCAAGGTTGTGAATTTACAAATTGTTAAATGGAGTAGAAAGTAGAAAGACAGCCACTAGTTCCAGGATTTAAAGCAAATATTTAAAAAAAAAATCTAAACAAAAAGTTGCTTATCTTTTCTGAAGAAAGTGATTTATCCTCAAAAACACTAAAACACATCTGGAAGAGCAAAGAGGAAATATTCACGAATCAGAAAAATAAATGAACAAGAACAGATTGTTTTTACTGTCAAAATTCTAAATTCTTGTTCATTCAAAATATGTAAACTGCTGAAATGAAAGTCTTCTAGACTTTCACAAACAACATTTAAAAGTTGTTCTTCAATTTCATTTACAACACGACCATTTTCACATTTAGTCAGATAACCTACACAATTTTAAAGGGGGGCTCAAGTACAGCAGCAGCATTATTAGAAAATAAACCCTCAATTTAAAAATATAAAAACATTTCCTCTTAATAAAAGATTCTACTCTTACATTCCTTTCTACTGATTTTATTCTTTAAGTAAAGAAAAAGATGGTTAATTACCTAGTTTTTAATGAATTGGCATTAGTAAAAATTTTAATATTAGTGTAAGTATTTGTTTTGTCATCTTTATATAGACATTTCCATGCTTCTCTTTAAAAAGAACAATTAAATAGGCTGTACTGGAAATCTAGTTTTTATCATGTGCAATTTTTCTCCCTAGGAGTTCTTTACTTACTATTCTTTGCATTTAAAATTACCTTTTTTCCCATGCTAGCTACTTCTATTTCATGGTTTATATTAGCATAACCTTAACTACCACCCATGAAGGCAGCAGTGCTGGCAGATTAGCAAAGAGCTGAGATTGCTTTTTCTTCGGGAAGGGCAGTGAGCAATCCAGCCAGATACTTAAAATAAAAATAAAAATTAAAAAAATTATCAGAATTAATCAGTATTATCAATAGATAAAAGCTCTCCAGGACTCTTGTAAAATATATTGCACTGCCGTTTCTATTTCTAGGAATGACGCTGGATTTGGTGTAAGTAGTAGCAATGAAGACAAAATGATTCCTATCAATACAGTCAGAAAGCAGATTACTATGAAAATATTACTTTGAAATATTTCCCTTTCCAAAGTAATTCCAATTCCATCCTGCCAACATTTAGCTACCTTAATGTCTGCTCTCAGCACTGACGTGCTGAGCAAAGGGGAGCTGATACTTAAGTGGCTTTTGATTTGATCCAACAGATTTAGAAGAGATATGTGCTCTGAACTATTAATGCTGTCACTGAAAATATAAAAATCTTGAAATTGAAAGATAGACATTATTAATATTTTGAGAACATTAGATAAAACTAATGACTACTTCTGAGAGGCAGCATTATGGTGGAAGCCCTGTAACCAGCTTCTGAATCTTTAAGGTCTTTCTGAAAGACACCTTTGTCATATGGGTAAGACTATGTTTGAAAAACACAGCTAATCACATCAGGGCTCTCTAAGTTTGTGACACAGGGCCAATAATTCATTCTGTTGTCCAGAAAACAGAAGTAAAATCTGACTCTTGCTGTTGTATCAGTCTTTTGCTCTTAACAGTCATAGCTTAAGGCTTCTGCAACTCCTTGTGTCCAGTCTAGTTCGAGTTTATAGTATGGCTGTATTTCCACTTTTCTTTGTTCGATGTTGTAAGAATTGCTATTTGCAATTCTTAATTTTATTTCTGGAAAATATGCAAGTGGCAGTAATGTGCTTAGGTAGGGGACAGAGAGAAACTCGCAGAGTGAGGGTGTGAATTGCAGGCATTGAGAGATGCAGGCTTTGCTCCTCTAGCATACCTTTACTGCTATAGGCAGGTAACAAACCTTTTGTGCTTTAGTAGTTCCACAAGGAAAATTACAAAAGCAGGGACAATCTCACTTACTAAGCCTTCTGAAATTCACCCAAAGAGAGACATTAATAAAATTATTATTTACTCAGGCAGAAATTGGATAAGCTGTATTTTTCAATCTTCTGCTGAGTTAAAGAGCTTCTACTAGAGAGGAAAAGAATAAATTTGAGTATGTTCTGTAGATCTGGGATCTACTTACATGCTTGTGATTTGCACCCTGACCCCACCTAGCTTTAAAAATTGGTGGAGTTCTATAAATGAAGACTACAGTCATCCCAGGGTGACCATGTACAGCAACTGCTAGAGTGCATTAGCAGTTAGCTTACAAAAATTAAATTTGCATTAATAGGAAGAAGGAAGAAAGAAGGAAAAGAGCTTGTTAAGTAAGAATTACCATTATCAGGATATAAGATTATAATTAGAAAACAACATATGTACATACATATCTACAAAAAAAGGACAGCAGTGCAATACATTTGTCCTCTATGCTGTTTTCTCCTCTTTTTTCATATTAAACATTTAAAATAATAATTATTTGGTTTTCTGAACTGTGCTCATACGCGCACCTGACAGTTTGCTAGAACATCAGTAAAGAGC
>VZTV01017082.1:1362-12870 GCA_013400875.1 Anhinga rufa | reverse complement strand
GCTGAAACCAGGACACATGCAAAGGGTTTTGTGAGGGAGAAGTATCACTACTTTCCTAATATTATTTGCTATGAATCTAGCCACGTTTGCAGACATGACAATGGGCTAGGTGGTCATGCGGTCTGATCCTGTAGACCTATTATCATCATCACACAATCCCTAGCCTTTGTCTCTCAGTCTTTTGCCATTTTGTCCTGCATGAAGGAGAAGAGAGTCATCAAAGAATGCCACTTTTATCTATATACCCATGTACAGGTTTTCTCAACAGCAAAGAGGAGAAGAGAGAAGAGCCTTTGGGATTTTTAACTTTTTTTTCCACTCTTTCTGTGAAAGTAACTTGAAACCAGATGGGATCATAAAGATAAAAGAAGTTCCATTAAGTACCAGCAGAGATGCTATTAGTATGCTAATGGACAGATGTTTTCTTAAAGAAGAGATAAAAGATATAAAAGTTGTCAGGAGAATAAATAGATCCTTTTTTTCCAATGTAGAATCCAACACAGAAATGACCAATAGGATAAAGCAATTCAGCAAAGGAAGAAGTTTATAAAGTCATTGTAGAAGTCTTGGCAAAATTGACTTGGGGATTTAAAAAAGTTGCTATTAAAAGTTTCTTTAATAACCCTATATATACTGGTGTCCCTGAGTGAAGAAGAGATGTTAGCTAGATAATGGCTTTTCACAATATAACTACACTCAAAAATTATACCCAGTAAAGCAGTTTCCCAAAAAAAGTACCACAATACTTCATGTATATTCAATCAGTAGGAAACAAATCTGGTTACTAATATCTTAAACCAACTACTTAAGTTATGAATAACAGTCAAATAGGTCTTTTAAAAAGAAGTTCCTTAAGCCACATATGCATTTATTTATTTTAATCTAGGTATATGTCAGAAAACCATTATCATGTCCATATCTCAGGTCCTGAAATACTACCTGATCTTTTTGTTTGTTTGTTTTTAATTAAATCTATTCAGGTCTGACCTTGAGAAAAGACAAGACTTATCACCACACAAAGGAGTCTCCTATGTATGAGGTGATAACTGTACCAAGATGAAAACACTCAGAGGATTTATAGGTTACAAACCATAGCATTATTGCACTGTAAGAAAAACAAAAGTGGGTTTTTTGTCCTTGAGAAAGCAAGAAACACCTTGTAACCAAGTGTGTTGTGCCACGTAGCTGCCTGGCTTTGATTCTGACTCTGCAGATGCAGAATGCACAAGTTTGCTTTATTCAGGGAAATAGCTCCACTGATACCTCTCATAGGAGGAAAGAGACCCACATGCTGTATCGTTTGCAAAATCACTGCAAGTAAGCAGTGATACTCTGTTGGCATGTACCCAAATCCTGTAAATAGCTCAGCAAATGTAAAAACTGCACAGGAATTTGTAGTTGTGGATTTTACAAACTGATGGACAAGCTTTCTGAGGCAAGGCAGTACATTGGGCTGGCCCCTGGACAGCCATAGAGATGTATTACAGTTTTGTTTGAAAAGCACCATTGCATAACCTATATGTTGATCTTCAAACATTGTCTTTACAACACCTGTAAACCATTAACAATGAAATAAATTTCAAATTTTCAGCACAACGTGTATAACATTGCTTCATGGAATATAACTCCTGGGGACATTTTATTTGAATGTGCTCAAAAATATAAGACTGGAGCTCAGCAGATTTCATTGGATAAGCTTTGGTTACAACTAGCATTGCCAAAACCACTTAGTCAACAGACTAAACTTGCCTTATTTAGGAAACTGCTTTGACTGCAGTCTGCAACTGTCAGTGGAAACAAGAGGAAAAATCAGAAAAAAAAAAAAAGTCTTCTAAAAACTGTGGAAAGGTCTTGTTTCTGTTGAATTCTGTTGAATTTGCTACATGTGCTTATGATCCTGCCTTAATCCATGGGACGGAGTCCCAGGCAGTCGCATTGTGCCACTCACTGTAAACATGATGGACAGTATTACAGGAGAAATCTCCCCTGGTACACAGCTCTCGGGGACTCCAGACTTGATCTTTCTGCCAGCTACATCATAAGAGAAAAGAAGGGTCAAGTGGGGGACACTGTGGAAGGAAAAAAGAAAAGGCACATTGGAGACTTTTTAAGCTACATTTCAACCATTGCTAGAATTATGGCACTGATACTAGAGCTAAAGTATTATTGCTATTTGAGACTCCATTGGCCAGTGTAGGAAAAAAATCTATGTTCCCATCGTAGCAGCTTTGGCTTTCTGCTGTGCAAAAAAAAAAATCCCCCAAACCCCATCTCTCTGATTTGATGGAGAACCATTGCCAGTGGAATTAGAACATTTCTTTAATAACAGAGAACCTTGTCTAGTCCATTTATTATACTAGTTCCCATGAGGGTAGTATATGAACACAAAAGGGACCAGCAAAAGGAAAGTTGGAAGAAACTGAAGTTTCTCCTTGGAATGCAGAGATAGATGATGAAACAGCTGCTAAAGTGAATGAAAAAGGAGAGAACAACAACACAGTGAGGTGAAACAGCTCAGTTTGAAAAAAAGAACAACAACGGTGGCATAAAATCAGTTTCTCTTTATGTACTGACACTGTTCACAGGCAGAAATCAAGGGAAGGTAGGGCTTCCATGCAGAGATAACAGGAGATGCTGATGCCAAAGAATGATCAATAAAAGGATACCCTTACCAATCCTGAGAAAAAAAGGAACGGATCTGGTACACATCAACATGTATCAACATGTACTGGTTCACTGCAAAGGAGCTACTGACAGGAATATGACCGAAAGATGCAAGTTACTTCCGTGATACTACTTAAAGATACCCAATACTGCTTCTAAAGTGAGTTCAGTATGAGGGAGAAAATTCTAAAAGCTGAAATTTCAACCCTGATGTCAACAGAACAGGGAGCTACATCTGATTTATCATTAGTGAGTGCTGTGAGCATAATACCAAATGGGACATAATTAAGACAGGGGTTTCATCTAAAAGTAGATGTTTCTCATTCATCAGGCAGCTGCAGCATACTGGGAGACACATCAGCCCTCCTCTGTTCTAGCAGCACATGCAATGCAATCAAAAGTCTGTAAAAATATGTCCTATGAGATAGTAGTGGAAGAAATTGAGTTATTTAACTCAGAGAAGAGTGTGGAGCACCCAAGTCAGAAGTCTTCAAATACAGAAAGGGTTTCCTCAGATTGTTCTGTGTGCCTAGGACAGATGGACAAGGGATGATGTCAATGTGTTTCAGCCTCAGAAACTTAGGCCAGAATAATAGAAAAAAAATATTCAAACAATAGAATAGATAGGAAGATTGTGCAATCACCATGATAGGAGGTTTTAAAAGACAGGTATGCAACTGAATGTCCCTAAATAGGTACGGTGGTTCTGATGATCTCTCCAGGTCCTTCCAGCTATATTTTGTTAAATGTTATGCCTGCCTGCAGTAACACACAGGTGTAACACACACTACTTGCCCCTTCTGTGTCTTGTCCGTGAATGTTAGGTTTCCTTCAGTCCCAAATATTAAGTTGTAGTTAATCAAGCTTTTAGGGATTTTTTCTTGTAATTACTATTCCAACGTCAGACATGGACTGAATTGCACCAACTTAAAGACCTGTCAGCTCTGACTCCAGAACAGGTAAATGCATGCATGAGACAATTACAATGGCAGCTCTATTGAAACAATCACCTATAGCATAGTGGCAACTGGGGCTGTTCCTGCTTGTTGGAGAAGATAGAAACTAAAAATTTTGGTGTCGGCTTTACACCAGTAAACTAATCAGAACCAGAAATCATTCATGGCTGCTAGCATTCAATCTTCTGGATCATAAAACTGATCTCTCCATGGTTTTGATTGTGGTTCATCAGTTAAAAACATAGGGCTATAGTAATAAGAGCATAGGAAATGACAATGTAGTTGAGCCTATATTCTAAGCAAGCCAGTACCTTGTCTAGAAAGACTAAGAAAAATCATCCTGGGAGCCAAATTCCATTTCTGTTCCAACATACAGCTATTAATTTAACTATTATGATTTCAAACATTCCTGTGGATCATATAAATGTCCAGCCCCTTAAAAGTCTTAACTGGGTCTAAAAATGGATATGATCCATTTCCCCAGAAATGGAACTAGCCTTCTTATAAAAGATATTATTTCTGTCTTATCCTAAGGTACTCTTTCCAAAAACATATATATTTTTTTATTTTAATCTACAATCCGTCATTCACTGTTAACATCCTGAAAAAGCATATTTTTGCAAGTCTTTATTGCAAAGGAATCTGGATCAAAATATACCAGGTACTATATGAACACAAAATTATGCACGGTCCTTGTCTCAGAGAACCTGTGAAAGTCAGAGTGCAAAACCTAGATGCCAGGTCTTCACAGCTGGCTTGAGTTAACAGTATTACCAAGATGATGGGTTTGCGAGCAGACAGGATAGTGGTGGTGTCAATATATTTGCTAATATCCACAGCTCAAAATAATCTAATATATCTTCTAATAAAAGGTTTTTAACTATTTCTAATGCATAGTTAGCAAGTCTGCTTGCAATAGTTATCAATAATTTATTAATCCTTCATAATTCTCATATAAAGGAAAGCTTAAATAAAAAGTTACCTCTTTATTAAAGAATATCAAGAGGTTCTGAAGTGAGATCAGTTTCTTAGTATGTTGTTAACCAAGTACATGGGGATAGCTTCTGTATCAGAAGTTTGTCACATACTTATTAAAAAACACCTATTTTTTTAATCTCTGTTTCCCAGATAGAGTTCTGAGGTACAGAGAGATGCAGATTTCCTCTTCTGTGTACCTGTTCGGATATTCCAGTGCCTAAAAACTAGACCTTGCTGAGTTAGACTGTCAGGTCTTTCCAAAGAGCCATTTAAATCTCCTGGACATTTGTCAGGAGCAAGCCTTTCTTAAAGAGGAAGGAATAATGGGTTTGATTTCTCTTCCTAATATGGGGCATCATACTCAAACTCAATCAAATGCAAAGTGCACAAATAAATCAGTGTAGAGCAAAATCCAGGATTTCCCTCCTTTTCTGTTCCACCTTACTGGATCTTTGGCTTATGACCTTTGTATTCCTTACTCAAGAGCCTCCCAGCTTCCACTGAAAGCACCAAGAGCTCCCTTTCACCTTGCTCTTCTATTGCAGCCTGCTAGTCTAGTGACCAGGGTATTCCCCTGAAGAAATCTGTCTCATGAGGCACCTGACCCCATCTCTCTCACTTCTTTGGCAGGAACTGCCACCCAGAGCTACCGGCAGTAATGATCTGGGCAGCAGACTACCAGATTTACTAACAAACAGCTGCTGAACTCAGAACAGGGGGAACCTGCTGCTTCTGGACCTGACCATATTGACAGGTCTGCTCTAACAAGTAGATATTATGCAAATCAAGGTTGCTAGTAACATGACTTTCCCTCACTGTGCATTTTTTAATTAAAGTGACTGTGACTGATGTGTTTTTTATTGAACTCAATCCTTCTCCAGTGGATTAGACATGGTCTGAGCATACACTTGATGAATCAGGGCTCTTTGGGGACCTTCTTTCTCTGACTCATGGCAAAAATTGGTGTTTGTGGTGCTCACACTAGAACACCTCTGAGCATGCCTGAATTCCTACCCTTAGGCACTGAATTACCACCAAATGACATGGTCCTGTGTGGAACCACTGCCTGGTGTTAGGTGCTGGTCCTGTGATACTGAATTTGAAGTGTTCTTTCAGTATTCTTCTGAAGTGTTCTTCTTCCTTTTCTAATATACCAGCCAAAAGTACATTTAAATTAGACTAAATCCAGGCAGTCTTAACAACAGATACAATGGCCAGACCACATCTCTATATCCACAGTTTTGAGCCTTAACTGTGAAACCATTCTTCAGTATACCTTGGTGCACTATCCTACCATATTAGCTCATCAATAAAGTATCATACACTACCAAATGAATAAAAGGCTATGGGAACATTTGAAAGCATTAATCTATGGCTTAATTTGTGATAAACCAAATCATTCATTAGGTTCATTCTTGTTCTACATAATCTACCTGTTAGCTTGTAATAACACTGTATTGTAAGTTTGATACCATAAAGTTTATAATTTATATTCAGGAGAAAGCGATATGTATATATAGTGAAAAAAAAAGTGAGAAAAACCTTCTGACCTAAGAAGAACCTATCTAAATGTTTGTTTACCTTCAGCTGTATCTTTGGGGCAGAATTGCACCTATTATAAATTAGTTTAACAAATCTGAAATCCGTGAAGCTAAGCAGATTTATTCTAGGTGAGGTTTTGTTTCTTATGTGCTTAGTTCTGAGCACTAACTGCAAGGGGTTGTGTAGAAGTCCCATACGCTACTGACAGTTTCTCTTGGCATTTTTGCAGCAAAAGGGTAGAGGTAGACAAAAGTAACCTTTCGATCACTGAATGCAATGTAGTATTTATTCTGTTCTTCCCTGCTCCTAAATTTTAGAAACACTTTTCATTTTCCAGACTGACCAACGCAAGCATCTTCAAGTGGCCATATCTCAAAAAGAGAAAAAAAAAAACTTCAGAGCTTTGCGAACAATTAGTTAGGGGACAGTTGCTGCTGGACGACCCACTAAAACATAAGTGAAGTGAATGACTTTGCATTAGGTAAGTATTCTGTTTCACTCCAAATGAAATATGGGGACATATTTTGTGTGGTTTCATTGTGATTTAGACAACTGAAATTCAATATGTAATTTGAAATTCAAAATAAACATATTTCTTACAAAGTCCAGACAAAATGGTACAAAACTTCCATAAAAAAGTTGGTTTTCAGGTAGAACTTACAGCTGCTCTTGAAAGCTTTTGGCAAATAAAAAAAATTATAGAAAGAAAAGAACACTTAGCCCTCAATATGAGATATAATTTTATAAGAAGAAAAATTATTTGATGACTTATTGTTTATTGCTCAAAAACTGCCCTGAGTACCATGAGAGGTACTGGTGAAAGGTGTGGAGTGCAGAGCAAAAATGGAGCCATACTAGACTCATACTCACACAGTACTAACGTCCTAGTCTCTGAATCATTAGGTAAAGCAAACAACATTGTTTTCCAAATGTGTTTTCTTGTCTTTTACTCCAAACGTCTCAAAATAAATCATTCCATTATGGGTTAAATGGTGAATTAGTTTAAATCAGTTCTACATGAAACCTAACTTACATTCAATGTGTTTTGTATGACCAGAACATGGCGTAGCCAGCTAAGCCTTACTTCAGAGGTAAGAGCAAAAAAAAAATACACTTTTCCTCTCCTTCTTTGACACGTATCAGAAAGGCACATGTCAGAAAGGCCAATGTCATTTTTTATACAGTGAGCATTATTTGTTCTTTAGCAATTTTCCTTTTGCTTAGATGTTTCATAATGTACTTGGAATACTTGCAATTTATGAGGTATTCATGATGCCCTTTCCCCACCTTTTTCCTATTTGCAAGGCAGTGAACAGCATATTAGCTAGGTTTTTGAGTCCTCAGCATAACCTAACCCTTTCAGAATATATTTGGTTATTTTTTTAAAGATTAGTGTGTTCTGGTTAATATCAGATACTCAAACTTATTATTACATTTGAAATATAACTATCAAAACATTATTGCTTTTTCATTTTGGTTTATTTGTGTTCTTTAAGTGTAGGACTCTGAGAAGTTTTAGATCAGTCTTTGAAAGTAAAATCATAGGGATGGATTTTTCAAAGCATGAATAATAATTCACTTTAACCAAGGCTTTCCTTTTTCAAGCTCCAGACATACTAGATTCTTCATCATAGTGAACCTAAAGCAAGATAGAGTCTACTGTTAAAGGTCAGCAAAAACTTGAATAGAATTATGGTTATGATGAAGTTGTGGAATAACACTTTCCTTTGCATTGCACAAGAGGTCAGACTTATTTTATGTTGTCAAAATCTTCTGGAACTGTGCAAGCTCTGTGTCATCCCAGCTTCAATATTCATCCATTGATGAGTCTTGGTGGTCATGTTGCTCATCACAGAAAAAATACTTGCAGCCTTCACTCTAACAGAAGGCACTAAAAACAAAAAAATGCAAAGAAAGTGTAAATACTGTAGTGTTACTTCTGTATTTAGCAGCAGCAAAGAGAAGGTATGAACATTTTTTCCTAATACACTGTGGATGGTGAAATTAAAAATTTATTAGCTCTTTTAAAAAAAAATACCAAACAGGTAAACATAATTTGTTTGGGTTTTTTTGTTTAAAAATAATCCCATTGGTATACTGGAGCTATTGCATAGCTATTGCTATGACTTACGTACATGCATGACTTAGTTGAAAACATCCATATTTCAGTATCAAAGATAACAAGTATTGACATCACAATCAATGGTCCAGTTTAGCAAGAAGTACAGGGCAGTCCTTCTGCATGAAGAATTTTAAAAACATGGTAATACTGAACCAAAACAGTGGGATAACAAAGAACCTGGACTAGGCAAGAGTCTGAGAATCAGTGGGAATCAGGAGATCCTCTCTCCAGGAGACCTTCCAAGCTATTAAAAATAGACACAGGAAGATAGAACAGATTAAGAGATCCTTCCAAATTTAGATTTGTTTTATATCATATCTTAGCTGCCCACAGCATCAGGGAACTAACTCCCCACACAGAAGTTGTGTTCATGTTAATTTATAAGTTTCTCCCTTCATTGAAGTGCCAGTTTGACTGGACATTTCAACATTCCTGTATTGAAACCACTTAAGGTTCTGCTTAAGTTTAAGCATATGCCTAAGACATGATAAAAGCTAGGAAGATTTAGATGTGAGCATAACTTATTATTACATTGACATAGACTTAATGGACCACAAGACTTATCTAAAGTGGATTAAGTCAATAGAAAGACCTCTGTTGATTGAAATGGTTTGTAGGTCAGGGTCTAGACACATCATGGTCCTTTTCCCTCAGTTTTTATAGACACTGCAGTACTTCTTAATTTTGCCAAATGCATTTTATGTGCTTCTTTGTTGAATGGGTATTTTAATTCACAATAACTTATCGGGTGCTCTTTTTGCCAGGGAAGTCTCCAAGTACCATAGCACAGGGCTGAAAATGGTAAATTCCTGTAAAGAAAAGATGAAATATATTAGCAGTTTGGGCTGAAGTTCCTTTCTACCAGTCTCCAGAAATTATTGCTTCAGGTACAGAAGGAAGTATTTTCAACCTGGGTATTTTATTCCATCCCTCTTTTTAAACGAATCTAACATTATTAAATAGGTATAAAAGTACTTAACATTATAAGATAGGCAGTTACTGGACTTTTACCTATATAGTTATCTATGTACTAACCTATGATGACTCTTTGTAGTAAAAGGTGTTTTTATAAAGGCTGTAAACATTAAAAAGTGTGTTATATTTTAATAATAAATTAAAACACAAGACAAACTTCTATTTATTCATTAAATTCTATTTTCTTTTAGTAATATTTTACCCCCATTCCATATGAAAAATTGAAGCCAACAGTAATTCCACAGAAAAACTAAAGGTCTGAACCTAAAGATCTTAAAATGCTGGACAATTTTCCCTGCTGAATGGGTTTTGGGTGAAGTTCTCAGTGCTGAATGTGCAATTGAGTTTTGCACTGCAGAGGAGAGATTTGCATCCTCAGACAGATTGAAAAAGAATGTTTTGGCATGAGTTTCTAATTAGTTCTCCTTGGGCCAAATTTGTTCTCACTTGCACTGGTCATCAATTTTGCTATTCTCAATTTATACTGAAGAAAGTAGAAAGAGGAAATCTGCTCTCCTAATTCTGTCCTCATTTTCATACTTTATTGACAAATAACCTGCAACAATCTAGATGTTATTGAGCTTCCCCTGCCTGTGATTTCCTGAGTTTTCTTAGTAGCATTTTTTTGGAGGAGTAGATTTGATTTCTTTCAGCATAAGCCTACCACTCTCAAATTCTAAGAGGGAAGGAAATTCACACTGAAGCACTCGTTAGTTTGTCCTCTATGATGCTGAGTTCCCACAGCAATTTGAGAACATATTTTCATTTTAGCCTTGCAGCTCTTCATTTCCTTGGGGTTCAGAAAATATAGCAGGTTTCCACTAGACCTCTGCAACACTGAAACTTGCAGCGTGATTTAAGAAGAGTTTTCATTTTAGGCCTGCAGACTTAAGACTCCCAGGAACAGGAAAATATGGCAGGCTTAGCTGTATGGCTGCAGCTCCAATTCCCAGGGTTATTTCTGGTTTGTTTGTTTGTTTGTTTGTTTGTTTGCTTCAGAGAAGCTTTTCATTTCTATTCTTCTTGCAGTTAAGATTTCAAAAAAAATCAG
Source organism: Anhinga rufa (assembly GCA_013400875.1). Taxonomy (NCBI): domain Eukaryota; kingdom Metazoa; phylum Chordata; class Aves; order Suliformes; family Anhingidae; genus Anhinga; species Anhinga rufa. The sequence goes on along the minus strand of VZTV01017082.1, from coordinate 2,582 downwards.
ACACACAAACTTCCAGTAAATGCTTGCATACTCATAATTTCCCCAGTGATGGAATCAGAGCTTTCCTTCTAATTCTGGGGTCTGGAGATTTGCAGGGCATCAGAATAGAAAAGCAAATTTCATTTTTGGAAAAATAATGTACTAAGTGGATTGTGACACCCACAGGCAAACAACAGAAAGTCAAGAAAATGTCACAAGTGACAAACTTTATGTGGCTGCAAGTGGAAAGGAAAATGGAAGTCCAAGTTAAACAGCTGGAAGAGTTAAAGAATCAGACGAGGTAAGGATGGTGGTTCTTAGGATTTTGTACAGTTAAGATTTGAGGTACTCTTACTCAGAACAGTAACAGCATTATACTTCTGATGTCAGTGAATAAAATATTCGGAGCTTGAGTTCCGTTCAAGTAGAAACCAGAGAATATGGTTGGGCCTATCTACAAACGATGCACAGAAGTTAAACACTTGCACACAACTGAGGAGGAATGCCCAGACTAGAAAGGAATATGACTCTTCAGCCTTCTCCTCTCTGAACTGAATGAATCTAACTCCCTTAGCCTCCCCTCACATGCTTTGTTCTCTTGCACCCTAACCACCTTTATTGACACTCCTCTGGATTCCCTTCAGTATGTCAGTGTCTTTCTGGTACTGCTGAGTCCAAAACCAAGTATAATGTTCCCCATATGTTCATACAAGGGCCAAAGAGAGGCAATAATAATTTCCCTCAACCTGCTGGTTATGATGCTGCTAATGCAGCCTGATATGTGGTTAGCCCTCATTGACGCAGAGGCACACTGCTGACTCATGTTCACACAGAATCACAGAATCACAGAACGGTAGGGGTTGGAAGATTGAGAGATCAATGTGCCTGTGTTAGCAGGCACACCTAGAGCAGGGGGCACAGGACCGCGTCCAGGCGGGGTTTGAATGGCTCCAGGGAAGGAGACTCCACAGCCTCTCTGGGCAGCCTGGGCCGCTGCTCTGGCACCCGCACAGCAAAGGGGTTTTTCCTCATATTCAGGTGGAACCTCCTGTGTTCCAACTTGTGCCCGTTGCCCCTTGTCCTGTCGTCGGGCACCACTGAGAAGAGCCCAGTCCCATCCTCCTGACACCCGCCCTTCAGATACTGATAAGCGCTGAGGAGATCCCCCTCAGCCTTCTCTTCTCCAGGCTGAACAAGCCCAGGTCTCTCAGCCTTTCCTCATAAGGGAGATGCTCCATCCC